>OX422210.1:292022892-292090392 GCA_949130495.1 Sambucus nigra
TAAGGCTTAGGGCTTGTCTCCACGCCTCGGTCACGCCCCGTGTTTTTTTAGAACCTTGATGTATATATATGGATGTTTGGGTATGTTTGTGTATGCAAGGATAATGTATGATTTGTGTATGTATGGGTGTGTATTTGTGTATGTATGCATGTATGTATGGATGTTTGTATGTATGTATGTATTGAGGTGGAAGGAGGTGGGTGGTGGGCGACAGGCGATTAGTGGTGGGTGTGAGGCGGTTGCTGAAGATTTTTCGAATTGTCTAATCTATTATTTTACTTTAAATGTGTATATTGAATTATTTTTTTTCCAATAATTATTACAATAATAAATTTTAATTTTGTTTCTCGTATATGTGGAAATTTTTATATTTATTTATTATTAATTATTTTTTCCATTCCACCTATCAATATGAGATTGGTCATTCTAATAAATGAAAAATTCTAAGTGGACTACTAAGTCTGCACATCCATTAAAATTCTTAACGCCAATGTAATGGTGGACATAATTAAAACAAGTTTTAAACTTTACGGTTAACATTGTAACTTTTAAAACATCGGGTCCAAATAAAAAAATCACACCAAACTTCAGGGTTAAATTTATATATATATATATTTTTAATTTATCACATGTTTTTTTTTTTTTTTTGGGGGGGGGGGGGGGGGGGGGGGGGACGGCTAAAATTGAGGTGTTTTTATTTAAAAAAAATATTAAATCTTGTTTTATTTTCAAACATTGGAGTAAGAGCGTCACCCAACCCCCATGTAGTCAAAACACCAACCACCACTACTACTTTTCCCAGAGTGCAAAAATAATTTTGCAATGTCAAATTTTTATATTTCATTTTTATATTTTAGATGTAATACCATTTAGCCACTCATTATCGCAGATCCGCCGCTAGTTTGCAAATTTATATTTGCACCTTTTTCACTGCAAAATTAAATTTGCAGTGTTAATACAACAAAGTTATTCCACATTGTAATACTAAAAAATTGAGTATTCAGCGTAATAATTTTCTTATGAAAAGAAAAAATGGAGGATATATACATTAAAAATGACTGAAAAAGGAATGAGTGTTCAAACTTAATTTTTCATTTTGACAAAGGAGCACCAGTGGTTGTACTCTAATGACTAGAAGTACGATGACATTTATTGTCTAATGTTTAAATAAACTGTAACGCTAGTATATTTTTCAAATAAAACACCCCATTTCAAGAAAAAAAAATAGGAACTAGATTTATAAGGAAAAAAAAAACTTATTAAAACGCTATTTAAAACAAAATAGGACAAAAGAAATAGGTACCATTTTTTTAAACGAAAATTTGATTGTCTTAAAATCATAATAGAAGTTGTACGATTAATTTTTTTACGGCATTTGTGGAGAAATGACTTAACAACAATCATATTATATATAGAGGGACACTCAATATTTTTTTTTAAAATTGTCTCTAAAATATTTCACTCCTCAAAATACCTCTCATCTTTTAATCATCCTCCTGAGTTATACCTTCCATTACCCAATCCTCTTAATTTAGTTTTGAAAATCAAGAGACAACAACCCGCAACACTTTCTCTAGTGACAATAACCTCCGACACAACCTCTCGGTTGCAGTAACCTCTAGCATTGACTCTCCCTGGAGTAATTTTCTTAGAGGTGAGTCGTCACTTCGGTAGTTATCACATGCACGTGTGATCATTATGTTTTTGGGATAACCGCGAGGCCATTTATCACCATAAAACAATGATTCCCTCTCTTTTCTCACTTTTTTGTTCATTTCAAAACCTGGGAACCTTAAAAGGAGAGCTCTTCACTTATCTTCATTTCAATGTAACAACTTTTAAAACTCTCAACTTTATTCTAATCGCTTTTTTTCATTTCTTTAATTTCTCTTTTCAATTATTTCATTGAGCTATCATCTTTAAACCATGATGTGCATTATTAATGAAAGGCATCGTTGAAAAATTCAAAACTTGACTGTCAAATTCTCAGTGGGTAACTGTAGAATTAATTGCGGGTCCTTATGACCTTTGTGCTCTTTCTGAAGGCCATTGGTTGCCTTCAATATTTATTACTGAATGTGGGGTCACTTTTTCCCAAATTCATTTATTCTTAGAATTCTGTCAATATTTTGATGTGGTCCTAGCCCATGTCGCTTCAAATACCTGGAGGATCGTTAAGGTTCACCACATTAACAAGCTACCCGAGACTCATCTTAGCATTATACTATTACCAATAAGAAACTACCTATGAAGGTATATATTACATGCAGACAATTTTAGAGAACCGGGCCCTGGTCATGAATCTCGCTAATTTTAATAAGGATTATCAGGATCATGGACTGATTGTGAAGAATTGGCAATATTACCTTATTCCTAAGGGTGAGGCATATAAAGGGCCAATATATCCCCAGGAAGGGCGAGGCATAGGGTAGAAAGAAATTAAATTTCCGATTTTTCAATATATTATCAATTTAGGCTGATGTTGAGTGCTTTTCCTCTTCTTTGTGGGAAAAAAGAAAAAGAAAAAGTTCATCACGAACATGACATTAATTTCAGTGATCTTCGAACAGTTTGGGATATTTAAAAGAGGATTGGAACTTTTTATCACCCTAGGTCGGCGGTATTCTTGCTCGAATGCAAGAGTTCTTCCACCTCTTTTTTAGCAAAATCAGTAGAACAAACACCGATCATCCTAGGACCGCCAAGAAGCATTCACCTCCCAGAATTCTGAAAGGGAGGGGTAAAATAAGGAAGGAACATCATATTTTTTTTAACTGTTAGACGTTTCATCAGTTCCCTCTACTATGGTCTCTCCCAGTGTTATGTCCAAGAGTAAGGTTGTGAACTTGCTCACTGCAAATGTTAGTACTAAGTATCCTCCCCCAACTCCCCTATCAAGCGAAGTTAAAGATGGTTCTTGACTAACAAGCAAGAAATGTGAAATTAGGGGATCTACTAACCCCTTGGACATAGAGGATTCCCACTCCAAGGACCATGATACCCTTTTAAAAAGGCAAATGAATTATCACATCCCTCCTCACCCATTAGATATTGTGGGGAAAAAGACTGTTGATAAGGGCAAGGGCGTTTCCCAACCTGTAATTACTTACCCCGACCTAGCTCAAGACTTAATTCAGTCAGGGATTTTCCCTACTAATAGGGAAAATACTTCTACCCTACCTTACGCTTGAGTTTCGGAACGTGCCAAACACAATCTCTCCCTCGTAAGTTTATCGTTCGTATGTCTTTTATTTGCGTTTCTTCTTACTTGCATTTTGCTCATTTGTGCTCACCAATTGTTTGACATTTCTTGATCAAGTATGACCAGTTATTGGAGAGGGATGATGCATTGAAGAAGACTCTATTGATGTGGAGGTTTCTTTTGAGTAGTTGGATAACTCTCTGAAGGCTGTTGGGTCGCTCAATGTTGCCTAGTAGGCCGAAAAGTTAAAGCTTGACCAAAAATTCCAAAATATGGAAATTAAGAAGAGCGATCTCCAAAAGAAGATTGAGAACTCTGCCACTAATGATTAGGCTAAGAAATATGTGAAGAATGCCAAGGTCGAGGCCAAGATTGCCAAGACAAAAGTTGATGAATCCAAGGCCGAAGCCGAGAAGGCCTTGGTTAGTATGACAAAGTCCAAATATGAGTTATATACTCGTGGTTGGGAAAAGGATTTTTCTAATCCCGATGTCCAAATCGCATACCTTATAAAGGTATTTTTTTAGAATGGCTAGGATAAGGCCCTTATGAATTCTGGCATTGCTGAAGATTTTGACCTCTTCAAGGAGCATAATTCAGGTTCCCCTCCCCAAATCGAGATGATGAGGAGGAGGATGAGGTCCTGGTGGGAGGGAAAGTTTCTCTCACTATTCATGTTCAGGTGAAGTTAAACAAGTTACTATGATCGGGATTGACTAGTTTGAGGCCATAGCTACTCTTCAAGCTATCGAGAAGGAGAAGGCCGGTGATAATTCTCCTTAGGACTTCTAAGAAACATTGTATTTCTTTTCCCTTCAATTAATGATGTAGGGGATCCCCCCATTTGTTACTCATTAATCAAATTCAGAGTTTGATTTAATTGGTGCCCTTTTTTTCTTTATGATACTTAGTATATTTTCTTTTGTTCGTTAAGCTTATATGCTTAACCACTTGTTCATGCAGTTTAATACGAGACTTATAGAGCTCATCGTTGTTAAGCACGACTTTAAAGAAAGATGTGGAAGACTCTTTGATGATGGTTATGATGATGATGATGATCTCAACCAAGTTTTAGGTCTTGATGTGTCTGCTCGAGCAAATGAGGATTACTTAGATCTTTATCACCTCTTTTATTAGGTTATGGCAAACAATGTTGCCCTCCATAACATGGTTTTTATTTCTCAAAGTAATCATAATTAATCATTAGCCAATTTGAGGGTTGGTTTTGACTAAAAGGTTGTCGAATTGATCAGAGAAAGAGGTTTTGATAAGAAACTGGTCGATATTGAGTCCAAATAAGGACTCTACTCTACATGTTGACCTTAGGGGCACTAGAGAGGTCGCTGATCTTCTTGAGAAGGAGAACAATGACCTGAGGGATGAGCTTGAAAGACTTAATACGTCCCGATTAAAAGAACAGGCTATAGAAAGAGCCTCATTTTTAGAAGAAGAGAATGACCAGCTAAGAGAGGATCTAGAAAAGACTCAAAAGTATTTAAATGATAAGGTTGCACCCGTTAAGGGTCTATCTTCCTCCTAGTATAAAATAGGTTGTCATTTAACCGAAGAACTAGCTAAGACAAAGAAGTCATTAAATGATAAAGTAAGGACCATCAAGAGTCTATTCGAGAAGATCAATCGCCTTTTTTTCCAGTTTCACAATCAGCCTTGCCAAGTATATATGGATGGTTGTAATGAGGATATTCTAAGCATGGATGCTAGTTTGAACAATGCTCAGAATGTTGGCTATAAGGATGGTTGGATCAATGCTCTGGCTGTGGCAAAGGTGCTGAAGGACTCTGAATTGTGGTATTGGCATGACCTTGATTGTCTTGATCATCTAAAACCCCCTTATAAGATTAACATTTTGTGGATACCAACGGATTCCATTCTAGTTAGCTTGATAAGGAAGTACCTTGGCGATTACGGATTGGATGGAGGTGATGGGATTTATCGACCTCAACACTTAGTTTACAGAATGTGACTCCTAGAGGTCCATAAAGGATCAAAGATTTATTTGAGACCGTTACTCCCTATGCATTGGATGTTCCGCCTGCAAGAGTTTGGACTTCATTGAATGAGTCATCCCGATCGCGCCATTAACCCAGTTGTATTTACCATTCTGTTATAAATTATTTTCTTTTTTTAATTTCCTTGTAATAATTTAAAGTATTAGTTGATTTTTTGCGTATTTCTTCCCTTTATGTTGTGTGATCCTTAATCTTACCTTTTAGGTGATGTCATCACATTAAACTTTAGTCCTAGAGCCACAAAACCAAGAATGCACTTGTTTGTGGCGTCATTCCCCAACAAGAATTTTTACGACGTAGTTGGTAATGGGTGACTAAGATTTTCTAGTAGGGTTTTCATCGGCTGTGAGCCATTGTTTATCTTTTGTTATTCGTCAAAACATTTTGAGATTATTCGACCATTGGTCAATCACCCAGTTTGTTTATATGCAAAAACTTCAATTTAAATATGTTCGTCAGTCGACTAGTTAATCATTCTTAAAACAAGACATTTGAAATAAGATAATCATCACAATGATAGGTAATATGCCAAAGGAAAACTCATTTGACTAATTGATCTTCTTCATTAAATACGTATTTGCCTACCAGTTGGAATAGTGCATAGAGACAAATTCTGACATACGTAAATACATGCAAGGAATCTAAAAGAACATTTGAAAAATAATTTAAAGTTAAGATAAATTAAATGAACTTAAACTTCAAAGTAAAGATTCTTCAAATCGGTTGCATTCCATTCTAGGGGAACCTCTATTCGCTCCATTATTTTTGAGTGATAGGCTCCCATTAAGTCATCTCGAATGACTTTGAACAGGCCTTCCCAGTTGGGCTTGAGTTTTTTGTCTGAGAGATTCTTAGTGCTACCCATAATATTTCTCAGTACATAGTCTCCGAGCTTGAAGCTCTTCGCCTCGACCCACTTGTTATACTTCTTGGCCAACTGTTGCTGGTGCGAGGCAAGCTTTAGAAAACCTAATTCACTCCTTTCATCGGCTAAGTCAAGCTTTGCTCTGATCTCTTATTTATTGAGATCTTGGTCGACCAAGGTCAACTTCATGATTGGCAGAACTTCTTCCAGTGAGATGACTGCCTCCATTCCAAAAGTTACAAAAAATGGCATTTTTCTCATTAATCTCCAAGGCGTGGTTTTCTTCCCCCTTTGAATTTATGGCTCCATCAAAATCAAGGGTCCATCCCTCCCAATTTACAATTGGCCCTTAAACAAATTCTTCATTTCAGTGCTCGTCTCCATTGGTTCCATATCGCTGGAAAAATTGGCGATGAAGTCTTTTAGGACTTGCCCCTTGACTAGAGTCCTGAATTGAAACTGAATATCAAACCTCCCAAGTTCCACCGATCACTTGTACATTTGTCTAAACATATTATCCTTTATGAGCAACTCCTTTAGAAGGAAGGAGGTCTGAACAATGATAGTGTGCGCCTCAAAGTAATGTTTCAACTTTTAGGAGGCTATCACTAGTGCGTATGCGAGCTTCTCTAATAGGACTCTCAGCGTCAATCAAGGTTTTACTCGCATATTAAATGGGAGCCTTACTCCCATTATTCTTACAAACTAGAGCCGATCCAATAGCAATATTTGACACCGCCAGATACTAGTGCAAGGATACTTCATCATCAAGGATGGTCAGCAGCGGTGGCTGACTCAAATACTTCTTTATTTCTTCAAGTGCTTGGGTGCATTCTTCATTCCATATTTATTTCCTTTCTTTCCTCACTGCTTAGAATAATTGTTGGAACTTCTTCAAAGATCCCGATATGAACCAATTGAGAGAAACGAGCAGGCCCGTTAGCCTTTTCACCTCGTGCATAGTGCTCAGTGGTTGCACATTCTTGATGGATTCAATATGGTTGGGTTTTCCTCAATACATCTCGGACTGACTAGGTATTGTTACACCCCGCAGAATCCGACAGACGGGGTGGCCAGCCACCACCGCCGAATAATGTCGGGCGTGAACTAAATAAATACCATTCTTAGCATGAGACAGATATGAGACATAAATAAATTAGTCCATAAGATAAAATAATTGAATCAAACTCAAATGATCATAAACAACTGAATGATAAAGGATCCATCACATGTTAAAACTCCGAATAAAACCAATCTCCAATAATGATTTAAACAATCTGAATAATAAGTTCCGTGAATAATCCAACAGAAAACCACTAACAACTTTGGAACCGAATGGCCTAATAAAAACCCAAGTGAAGTCTCATAATTAGATATGACTGAAAAAGGAAAGTCTAACTAAACAATGCATTAAAACGAATAAACTCCAGCTGCACCTCCAAATGATAACTCCGATAATCCTATGCAACTTCTCCAAAAATTATCTTGAAAAAGTTAGTCAACGCATGAGGTCAGAGCCCCAAGCATGAATACACACTACTCCCCTCAAATAGGATCCTTGAATCGAGATAGTAGCATTATACGCAATAAATGTAATAATAGAATATTTTTAATTAAACGAGATAATTAAACGCGATAAATATAAATCACTAACTACCCTCTGAAATCCCGATTAATCCCATTTCAAAAGACACACCAATATGATTTTAAATCCCCAAGTCCCACGATGTTAATTTAATTAAATTAACAAACTTTTACTTTTTTTTCTCACTTTTAAATATGGAGGTCCTCCCGCCCCGGGTGGTAATTTTCACCAAAGTGTCACCCTTCCCCTTGCCAAAATGCCAGCCGAATCCATTTAAACTGTCGATCCCCCGCAATTTGACATGGTTCCGCACACAACAGGACATAAATCGCCAGCTGGCCCGTTTAAACTGTCAGCCCCCGCAAATTATGTCGCCACAAATTTTAATACTCGATTATATCTTAGGCATTAAATCACAATTTCTCAATTTCACAATTTATAAATTAACCCACCCTTTTAATCGATGTGAGATCCTCAAAATACCCCTTAATCCCATACCTAAGGGTCCCCAAGTTAACAATACGTCCTACCCTGTGTATAGAATGATTTTCTAACATAAACCTCAAACTAGTCTCATGCCTAGGCTAGCATAACGACGATAAAGTATCAAAAATCAGCCCACCCCCGACATAATAAAGTCGTAATAATCTACCCTCACTAGTCCCGTACCTAGAAGGAGTAAATCATCAAAAGGCCTACCAACTAGTCCCATACTAGAAGGCATCCTAAAATATAGGGAGAGAAAAATTCCCAACAACCCATTGTCACGAAAAGGCAATTAAATAATGCCAATAAGTCACACAAACGATCATAATTAATCAACGAATAAAACTACACATGATAGTCCAATTCAATTAAATCTTAATTTATTTATTACATAGTCAAAATACCCAATTAATCCCATTTAATTATATTAAATTAAATACACCGAGATTTCATCATTTATACATCAAAATTCAGATTTCATTATCTCTACACAAGTTATGTGAGTTATACGCCCCCAAATTCATTTAATTCAAAACTAGAGTTTTTATACATGCAACCTACACCAATAAAATCCAAAATTCACTCATTAATCCTACGTACCCAAGGATTATGAGTATTAAACATATTAAAGAATTTCATAAAAACAGCCCCAAGTTTTATGTGTCCACTTCCTTTACTTAAATTGCTAATTGATTTTAAGAAAAAATTAAATTAAGGTTTCGGCAACATTTAAAACGCATAATACCAAAGGAAAGGAATAGAGTATTCATGCCTGATATTAGTTGAATAAAAATATGATTAGAAGGTTGAACTCCTCTTGAGAAAAAACCAATTGAATCTTCAAAACTTGTTAAAAGTTGGGGCTAGGGGTTGAAGATGAGAGAAATATGTTTTGAGAACCTTACTGGAGAAAGTTTGAGAGAAAAAGTGTTTTTCGAAGTCCGAACCCGTATTAGTTTAGTATATATAGGGTTTAAGAGTTAAAACCAAATTAGGACTCTCCCATCCATCCACCGCCCATGTCGTTCGAACGACACACGCTGTCGTTCGAACAAGGAGCTACGTCGTTCGAAAGACATACGATGTCGTTTGAACGACCCCACATCCAAAAATGAAATCTCTTAAAATCCGAATTTTTAACTTGATAAATATTCTTAAAAACGCACCTCCCAGTTAAACGATAAAAATCCTTATAACCTTTTTATAAAAGACCCGAATTAATTATTGATTGAAAGATTTACTAATAAAACCAAGATAAATTCTTAAAGGCCGGTAACTCCAAGATTTTATTTTACTCCAAATTAATTAAAGTCAATTAATTAAAACACGGGGTGTTACATACTTCCCCACTAGCAAAGAAATTTCATCCTCGTAGTTAGACGAAGCATACACGTCATACGTAAATCGCGCAAAATAAAATAAGGCTCACATATGCATACTCGTAGAATGCCATAATTGGGCGCCCATACACCCAATCCTACACGCACCTACCCCAAAAACAACAAAATAATATATACCTCATATATATATATATATATAACTATGAAAGTAACAGCGTCCCACGCGCTCTCGCAAATTACTACTCGATTCTATGTCAGATAATCTTCGAAACACCTATATCATCAAATCTAATCACCTCGATGCATCGATACAAGACATACCCAAAATTTATACTAATGATCTTCCAAATAAATATCGTCTCCAAAATCAACTCTAAGGATCCTCTCATCAAGCTTACTTCTAAACTCAATGCCTACAACGTCCTTAAAACAAAATTATATATCTCCCAGAAACACATCAAATACGTATGCTAGACCCTCTACCTTAAGGAGTATAATTTAAAAAAGGGAATCAAAGATCGATAACGCGGAAGCTAAACGGACTCACAACCTACGAGACCTAAGACCTTGATCTGATGCCATCTGTCACACCCCGCACAAAATCTGGCAGACGGGGTGGCCAGCCACTGCTGCCGAACAATGTCGAGCGTGAACTAAATAAATATCATTCTTAGCATGAGACAGATATGAGACATAAATAAATCAGACCATAAGATAAAATAATCGAATCAAACTCAAATGATCATAAACAACTGAACGATAAAGGATCCATCACATGTTAAAACTCCGAATAAAACCAATCACCAATAATGATTTAATAAAATCTGAATAATAAGAACCATGAATAATCCAACTGAAATCCACTAACAACTTTGGAAGAGAATGGCCCAATAAAAACCCAAGTGAAGTCTCATAATTAGATACGAGTGAAAAAGAAAAGTCTAACTAAACAATGCATTAAAACGAATACACTCCAACTACACTTCCAAATGATAACTCTGATAATCCTATGCAGCTTCTCCAAAACTTATCTTGAAAAAGTTACTCAACGCATGAGGTCAGATCCCCGAGCATGAATACACACTACTCCTCTTAAATAGGATCCTTGAATTGAGGTAGTAGCATTATATGCAATAAATATCACAATAGAATATTTTAATTAAACGAAGTAATTAAACGCGGTAAATATAAATCACTAACTGCCCTCAAAAGTCCCAATTAATACCATTTCAAAAGGCACACCAATATGATTTTAAATACCCAAGTCCCACGATGTTAATTTAATTAAATTAAATAACTTTTATTTTTTCGTTCACACTTTTTAATATGGCGGTCCTCCCGCCCCGGGTGGTAATTTCCACCAAAGTGTCACACTTACCCTTGCCAAAATGCTAATCGAATTCGTTTAAACTATCGATCCCCCACAATTTGACAGGGTACCACACACGACAAGACATAAATCGCTACGAACCGTTTAAACTGTCAGGCCCTGCACATTATGTTGCCACCAATTTTAATACCCGATTATATCTTAGGCATTAAATCACAATTTCTCAATTTCACAATTTATAAATTAACCCACCCTTTTAATCGATGTGAGATCCTCAAAATACCCCTTAGTACCATACCTAAGGGTACCCAAGTTATCAATACGTCCTACCCTATGTATAGGATGATTTTCTAACATAAACCTCAACCCAGTCTCATGCCTAGGCTAGCGTAATGACGATGAAGTATAAAAAATTAGCCCACCCCCGACATAATAAAGTCGTAATAATCTACCCTCACTAGTCCCATACCTAGAAGACGTAAATCATCAAAAGTCCCACCCACTAGTCCCATACCTAGAAGGCATCCTAAATTATAGGGAGAGAAAAAATACCCAACAACCCGTTGTCACGAAAAGGCAATTAAATAATGTCAATAAGTCACACAAACAATCATAATTAATCAACGAATAAAACTACGCATGATAGTCCAATTCAATTAAATCTTAACTTAATTATTACATCGTCAAAATACGCAATTAATCCCATTTAATTATTTTAAATTAAATACACCGAGATTCCATCATTTATACATCAAAATCCAGATTTCATTATCTCTATACAAATTATGTGAGTTATACGCCCCCAAATTCATTTAATTCAAAACTAGGGTTTTTCTACATGAAACCTACACCAATAAAATCCAAAGTCCACTCATGAATCCTACGTACTCAAGGGTTATGAATATTAAAAATATTAAAGGATTTCATAAAAACAGCCCAAAGTTTTGTGTGTCCACTTTCTCTACTTAGATTGCTAATTGATTTTAAGAAAAAATTAAATTAAGGTTTAGGCAACACTTAAAATGCATAATACTAAAGGAAAAACATAGAGTATTCATGCCTGATATTAGTTGGATAAAAATCTGAGTAGAAGGTTGAACTCCTCTTGAGAAAACACCAATTGAATCTTCAAAACTTGTTAAAAGTTGGGGCTAGGGGTTGAAGATGAGAAAAATATATTTTGAGAACCTTACTGGAGAAAGTTTGAGAGAAAAAGTATTTTCGAAGTCCCAACCCCATATTAGATTAGTATATAAAGGGTTTAAGAATTAAAACCAGATTAGGAATCTCCCATCCATCCACCGCCCATGTCGTTCAAATGACGCACGATGTCGTTCGAACGAGGAGCTACGTCGTTCGAACGGCATACGGTGTCGTTTGAATGAACCCACATCCAAAAATGGCAATCTTTTAAAATCCGACTTTTTAATTTGATAAATATTCTTAAAAATGCACATGCCAGTTAAACGATAAAAATCATTATAACCTTTTTATAAAAGACTCGAATTAATTCCTGATTGAAATATTTACTAATAAAACAAAGTTAAATTCATAAATGTTGCCCAGATTATACTCAAGAGGAGGTGAATTGAGTTTTTACAAACTTTAAGTCAAATTAATATTTTAGAAAAATAGTAAATTTAAATCACTTAAACAAATTTCAGATTAATAAAACTATAAAGAATAAATCCAACAATATCAAATAAATGCAACTAACTAATTTAAACAACTAGAGATGCAGATTTTAACACTCTAGAAATATTAAATTAATTTTCGTATTTAATATTAAGTGATATTCTGAAATTAATTATTTAATTCAAAAATAATTATTTTAACCTTAAAATTAATTTAGTCAAATTTTGGAATTAATTTATTTGCAAGATAGTGTGCTGAAAATATTAACTCAAGCAAGCATGTGCAAATAAATAAATAAAAATGCGGAAAATAAATGACACCGAAATTTAACGTGGTTCGGCCAAATCCCGGCCTACGTCCACGCGCCTAGAGCCCCCGTCTCCTTTGCGCTTCACTAAACTTGATCCACTTGCAGGTAGGATCAAACCACCGCGTACAACTGTTTGCAAGCTAACTCCGAGCTTCAAACCCCGTGGCCCACTTGCGGGTAGGAACCAATTACCGGTACAAACCGAAGCTTCAACAAAGCTTCACAATAAATCTGAATTTTTGTAGTACAGAATAAAATACTGAAACTCCTTAAAATACAATTTGTAATCTGAGTTTCTCCTTCTTGAATCAGACTTCAATAAATGATGTTAAAGTAGGCACAAGTCTTCTTCTTCAATGATTGAGCAGATGATAAAATTAATTGCTCTCTTGAATGTGTAGCTGAGTAGTAAATTAAATGCACTCAATGATTTTTTAAGTCTGGATCATATTCTCATTCAAGTCTGTCTTTAATTCAGCTCTTCAACGCTTTAAATGTGTCTTCCAAAAACTAGCTGTTAGACACATGCAATTTTGAGCATTAAATGCTCTTGATTTTGCTGAGATGGTGTAGCTTGAAATAATCTCCAAATCTGATATGCAAATCTTTATTTTTATCTTCTCCATAAAAATATAGCTATTGTAGCATGGAAATAGACATCTGAAAATATGTGTCATTTGAAAATAGCTTGATAGATGACCCATTTATTATCTGCAAAAAGATGTTAGCCCAAGAGATAAAAAAAACAAGTCGGATATGTAAGTGTGAAACCATTGTGTAAAGTATACAACTGGTGTGCTCAGAATATTTTTCTGTCAAGAAAATAAATGGGACAAAGTAAGTACATGCATAACTCAGTCATAGGTTTGCAAGAATATATATGTAAATATATATATGAAAGGTGTACATATATATATATTGTACAAAAAAAATATTTCTCGATCTGATATAAAAAGTTTCCGAAAAGATCTGAAAATTATCTGACTGATATATAAAAAAAAAAAATTACGAACAGATATATATATATATATATAAAAGATATTCGGACAGAATAAAAATTTCGAACAGATATTTATAATGCTAATTTCGGACAGAAAAAAAATTTATTTCGGACAAATATTAACGTAAAAAAAACGGACTTGAGATATATATAAAACAGATTTCGGACTGCACATGTATAAACCAAATCATCTTTATTCAAAATGCCAATGATGGCGTAGCTTTAGGTTAGACAGAATGAGGGTGGCTAAACGGGTTTCAAGGGAAATGACATCTACTAATAAGTCGTACAATCAACTCTTGCCAAAGCCACCAAATGATAAGACTGTCAGCCTTTTGGTAAGGACACCAACAGTAACCGTGTACAAGGCAATTTCAATCGTTGGCTGGCAACAATAGTTTGTACTGAATATAAAAAAAAAACGCGTCGAATTTGGTAGAGGCCAACTGGCGGTAAACCTTTGGCGTCAAAATAAAAAAAACGAGATACGAAGCTGTCAGCTCGGTAAGGCCTAAAATCTGATATGAATTTTTTAGACAAGAAAAATCTGATATGTCCAGTACGGAATCAAAGACTGGTGTAAGCCGAAAGCATAGATAGGTCCTGTACCAAATCTGTGTCGCCAACTACACAGGGTATAAGCCATGACCATAAGTGTATAAGGTCACATCGCCAAAGCAAAAAAAAATGCAGTAAGGACGAAATGAGCTGTGATGGATATTCTTCGTATATGTATTAAATGTAGCAGGTCTGATATGTAAATATATGTATATAAAAAAAACTGTGTGGCCGTATAAATGTAGCAGGTCTCTGAATTAATAAATGAAAGCTCCATCTACCTAGGTACGGTCAACAGTTATAAGGCTAAACCTTCAATAGCAAAAAGCAAATCTACATGGCATGGGACAAAGCACTCAAGTGCTAGACCAAGCTATTTGGCCAAAACCAAAAGCCACGCATGCAATTGTTATGACAACAAGCCCAAAAAAATATAAAACATATAAGGCATTGTATATATATATAAACATTTAGGCGCACATACAAAATCTGTAGAATATTTTTAACTTCAAAAATAATTGTTCTACAACTATTATAAAAGAATATTTAGTGTCAAAACAAATGATGCTAAAGATGGAGTATGGCCGAGAATAAAAAAACAAGCCTAACATATTATAACCAAATGATATATTAGTAAACAAAAATATTGTTTTTTTTAAAAAATTCATTTTAGTTTGAAAAATAATTCCGAAAATTATTTTAGAGTAAGAAATTCATTTTAAACAAAGTTGCACCAATTTTACAAAAAAAATTATTTTCAGTAAAAATAATATAATTTTTCTTTTAGAAAAATTTTAGACTCATAATTAATTAGTCACACAATTAAAACCATAGATCAAGTAATATGCATGTGTGTCTAATGTGTCAAGTGCAAATGTGCAACATACATGAATACCTTTACTCGAATATGTCGTTGGGTAGAGTCGAGGCAAGATTATACAATAATAAATATCTATAGAATAACCTAATAAAAATGTGTTTGGAATCATCAAAATCAATATATTAGTTAAACTAAAATGTACATTAATTAAACTAATTTAATTAATTAGGGATAAAATACATTTTCGTTAACAATAAAGGCCAATAACTCCAAGATTTTATTTTCCTCCAAATTAATTAAAGTCAATTAATTAAAACATGGGGTGTTACAGGTATCCAAGGAACATTCCCGATTATACCTCAAAAGAGAACTTGGTCGCATTCAGCTTCATTCTGTAATATCAAAGAACATCGAAAGTCTTTGATAAGTCCACAACTATGAAACTATGAACCACTTCCAAGCCAATGCCTGGTTTCCCCGAATCTCCATGGTCCACTTGTCAGTAATTCATTTTATCTTTTGGTTATAGGAGGATGACACGGCCCTCGTGGCATGCAAGCACCCTCTGTCGAGTATAACATTATATGGGGAACCTATTGTGACACCCCGTCAAATAAAATATCGGGCGATCAGTCCTATATCAAATTAAAACAGGAATCCCAGTTGGTTCATCCTTAGCATCATTGTCGAAAAACTTTTTAAAACTTAGTAACCACCTAGTATTCCAAAAACTAGTGCCAAATTTTAACTTTTTAATTAAACAAAACAGTACATACGGAAATAAATATAAACCATTCACACAACTGAATAATTAATTTAACTACTTGCCGAATAAACCATTGGCCACCAAAATAAAATAGTCCAACAACAATCATCCAACAACTGAAAAGTCAGGGCGGCATGCCCTAAGTAAACTCAAACTGATATATAATTCCTACTCTAGGAAAGAATGATCAATGCGTCAAATCCAAGCTCCTGCTAGCATCCACATATGTCGCAGCTCCGTGTCCCTGGAATAGAATATCAATCATGGTGTCCCTGTGGCTGGACACCTAAAAGGTTTTGAAAATAGTTTTATAGCAAGGGTTGGAACCCAAAACATTTTGAAAATATTTAGGAAGTGAATTGACTGCAGTAATTTAAAATGCATGAATGCACTTAATATTTAAGTTAGTGTCGCACTCTCTTGAGAACATTCTCACCCCTCCACTAATGTGCACACCTAAGGGTTACCTTAACCCCACTTAGTTGTACTACCCCGTCTAACTAGTCCTGGTATAACCTCCCCCGACCATACTACTCTAACCCGAGTATAATTATTCATGAGTTATAAGTTATCTCACCAATTAACTTAATTAATTCCTTCTTAAATAATATCATATAACCGTGACACAAGTTATATAAAGTAAATACATCACACACTGTATTATTACTCGCATATAATATTTAATACCATTATATACGTACCTTTACTAAAACATCCACACATATTTCTTATGTATATTCATCTTTATGAGTATACCCTCACTGGATGATTCCCTCTAAAGTGCTATCTCACTAGGTGTGCTCACATAACCTAATTACCCAAGTTGGAATCGCTCACCAACCTGGACCAAAAATATAAACGTAGTGGAGGCAGTCATATTGTTTCCCTAAAAGTGAGATAAGCCCCTCACCGATATACCAGACGCTATGACCTGGGGATATACTCACCCTACTCCTCAAGCTAGGGGATTCACCCACATTGTGCAACCTCCCTTGATAGCACTAGAGTATATAAATTAAATAAATATCTAGTCACTGATATTTGATAGCATACGCAATAAATACACACACACACACACACACACACACACACACATATATATATATATATATATATATATATATATATATATATATATATATATATATATATATATATATATATATATATAAAGAGAGAGAGAGAGAGAGAGAGAGAGAGTCACGCTCTCCAAAATACCTCCTAGCAACATACCCATTTTTTAAAATAGTAAAAAAAAGTAATTTTGAGATGATATTTTTTATATGGGTTCATGATATTTCAATGTGCTCCTGTAAAAAAATCAACTAAAAATAATGTCTTTTGTTATTTTTTTAAAATAGGTAAAAAAACTGACAGTTTTTACCCTATATAACTGTTAGATTTTTTACCTATTTTTTAAAAATAACAAAAAACATTAATTTGAGCTGAATATTTTTATAAGAACATATTGAAATATCATGAACCTATATAAAAATATCAACTCAAAATTATTTTTTTTACTATTTTAAAAAAATAGGTATGTTCATAGGTATGTTTAACGATGTATGTTGGAGAGCCTGACTCTCTTTCTCTCTCTCTCTCTCTCTCTCTCTCTCATTTAGCGTGCGTGTGTGCGCAACACGTGTGTGCTACCTGTTTACTTTTTGTTAGTGGATTTTGTGTTCCTTTACACTCACAATTTTATCACACTACACACGTTGTTGGATCATTTCTATCTAAGGTTGTCTTTCCATTTTAACACGATCCTTATGCCAACCCTTTTAACCAATCTCATGGAGAGACCTACAACCGGTTCTTACCAGCTTAGCTTAACAAATATGCTCAAACCTCAATCGTTAGATCAAGGTCCAACCGATCTAGTTAATCTCAACCATCCATTCAAAGGTCGCTTTTCAAAATCTTTCCACGTCCTATACAAACCCTCGTTGTCATCTCGTTTCCAATCTTTTTCTTATTTTTTTTCTATATATATATAGAGAGAGAGAGGATAGGTTAGAGAGAGAAAGTGAGACAAAAATATTTTTCGTATAAACTAGGGAGGATATCACTAGGAGAAAAATATTTTTCTTCTAGTGTTTTTGAAAACCATAGAACAAATCGTTTTAAATATTAAAGGGTTATCAAATTATGAGAGTTTGAGTTTAGTTTTTAAAATCCTCTTAATATGGTTCTCCTTCAAAAACTCCTCACGTAGGTTAGAGACTTGATTTTTCCATAATATCAAGAATATAACTTATATGATACATTTCACACACATATTTGTTAGATATATTTGTTATATCAATAATATTTTGTTATATTGTATTGTGGATCTCTGTGCACGTTTCAAAATACTTTTAGACCACAAACTTTCTAGATCATAAACTTTAAATATCAGAGATCATTTAGGCATTAATATTTGGTTTTGTTTAAAACTAATTTTACGTTGTATGAAATCTATTTTCTGTGTAATTATGTTTTCAGATCTATTTTTCAAAAGATCTCACCGGATCTGGTATTCTTGGTTATCTAATATTATTCATTTTAGATCTAAGAATATTAGAGAATTTATGTAATTTGTAGGACAGATTGTATTAAGTGTGTGCGTGTTCTTGCATGTTCATAAAGTTATTGAACGCACCACTGTCCATATCATACACTTCACTATTTGAAAAGTGTGGTTATTTTCTGGAGAGACTGATTCTTGAGTCGGCATAAAGAGCATTAAGGATTGGAGCTTCAGAAGCTACTGGATCAGAAAGAGTTCCTAGGAGGTGGAGCTCTGGCATTTTGGCATAATTTTTTTTGAATTTTTTATCCTATTTCCATGCTTGTAATTATGTCACCTTAAATCCATTTAATTAGATTTTGTTTTATGGCGTAGAGGTCACCGTGGATGTTTTCCCAGCCTGTTGGGTTTTACTAGGTTAAAAATTACGTGTAAACTTTATGTGGATGATTCTTAATTCTTGCATGATATCTCCTCTTAACTAAGGTTAATTAAGGTTTCTAAATTTTTTAAACGTTGTTACCAAGTATCTGAAATAACCTACATACTTTACTTTTGTGATTTATCGCATCTTGTGTGAAACCATTTTCAACAAATAAGAGTTTCTCCAAGGAGTTTATTCGGATTCTTAATCACCCCTTTAATTGTGTTAAATATCTTGATTGAGTTATTTCAATTATATGGATAATGTGGAGTGGATCTTGTACGTTTTAATCTAGTATTTTGGGGTTCGGGGATTTTTCGCGAATTAGCGAAAGGGAAGATTGAAAATGTAAACATTTATTATTATAACATAGCTGGCTTAATATTGTGTCAAAGCATTTGAGTCATATGTTATAAAGACAAAATTTTGATTTCATATAAACGTTCGGTATAGAGAGTCTTGTTCATTGGACATCACTGAACATTGAAAATGTTGCACGGCTTCTCTACATCAAAGACTTTAATTTTTGAACTTATTGAAGATTTATCCTTTTCTTGAATTATGATTGAACGTCTAAGGCTATGCACACACATAAGTTTTCAATTTGTTTTGATAAAAAATATTTTTTTAATTGAACAAGTGATTATATATTAAGATACGTAGTGTTTAACCTAAGGGAAAGCCTACGTTTTTAACAAGCAGATTGTTTAGGAAGAAACATTATTTTTTCCCTGAACTGTGTCGTGCGCATGGCTCTGCAAGTTTTAGGCCATTCCCTAAAATCATGCTCATAGATGGGTTTTATACCCATGTAGATGGCTGCACATTTTTGGTATAACAAACTCCCTACCAAAAACCATGCGCCCAGAGCCATTTTTAGCCGTGTGCGTGATGCATTCAGAACTGAAAAAAGATCTATAAATAGAGCATTTTCCCTCCGTTTCAAAATAAATGAATTCGTCTTTACTTCTCCTATGTTGAGAGAGTATTTTTGAGGTGGAGAGCATATCAATTACATCTCTTTATTCAAAATCACTTGCTCTTTTCACATTTGAGAGAAAACCTAGATATATAGTGTATCTACTTTTTATGAGGAATTGAGAGTGTTTTGATATCATAACCACTTAGCCTAGTTTCAATATGATTGATCCACATCAAAATTCAAGATCAGAACTCATATCTAAAAAAGATGTTTGAGTTATTTGGGAGTTCAAGTATGGTTTGATTCTAAGGAGGAGAATGCAACTTCCTTGTTCGTCATATGAAGCTTCGAATGAATCGTTAACCATAAATGGGGGGAAGTTTAATGTTCATCAGATAACTTCTTATTAGGTAACAAGATAGAGATATCTTATTTGTAGTGTATAAAACCTTTTCATGCTTAATGTGAGATTATGATGCATCGAGATTTTTTACCCTTGGGTGAGTTTTTTTCGTCATAAGCATGTCTTGTGACGTGGTTGTGTATTATATACTTTGTTTATCATATCTCTAACACACACAACACTAAGTCTATATCGGGCATACATTGATTCATTGAAACATGTAGTTAATTTTTATCACAATTAACTTAGATTTCTTAATTGGATGGTTTAATTTGTAGCTCTACATAACTCTCATCATTTCACCTAGTTTTATATTTAACTAGGATTGCTAAAATTGGAAAGAAATTTAAAATTGGCAAAAATTGAGTTAATTAAATGAGAAACCTATCCCCCCCCCCCCCCTCCTCTAGGTTTATTTGAGATAACACACTTGCATCAGACCTTCATGATATACAAACACATATTCACTAGGAAGCAGGGAGTGTAAACTTAAACGAAATCAAGATTAATATATTAATCCAGACCAAATTAATAACTAACTTTGATATAACTAAAATTTAATTATAATTGATACGTATATTAAATATTCAATTTAGTAATCATTTTAATCTTTTTTTTTTGTGTGTGTGTGTGTGTGTGTGTATATATATATATATATATATACTATCACTACACCGTATATATATAATATAAATCCCGACTTTACCGTGTACTCAAAAATCCGTAACACTAGCCTGTAATTTCCCGAGTCTCTATCCCGACTCAACTTAATTAATTTTCTCACTTATTAATTTATCATCTTCCCGAGTCTATGGTCCGACTCTAATTTATTTAATTCTCACATCAATTAATAATATGGTCCGACTCTAATATAAATACTTTACACATTAATCAATATAATATTTGCCTGATTCTATGATTCGACTCTAGTTTAATTAATTTACACATTAATTAATCCATTACCTTACGTCCCTCAACCAACATACCCGGACTCGCTCACTTGGCTCCTAACTTAATATTTTTCGAGTCTATATTCCGACTCCAAATTAATTTGTTTATCTCCATAATTAATTTAATACTTTGGCATCGCTCAACCAATTTGTCTGGACTTGCTCACTCAATCCGTATATAATTAATTTGGAATCTAATTCCCCAAATTTATCCATAAAGTGACTCACGTAAATCTTCCCTAACTCCAATTATTTTTCCCTCTAATTGTTAAGAATATAAGTTTCATAATTATTTATCACTAAACAATGCATGGAAATTAAATTTTAATTCAATTTCCCCTGATATATAAAATTGGCCGAACTGTCAAAAATCTGGGACCATCGATCGATAGATTCCATGGGTCGATCGATCCATCGAACAGGTATTCAACTTCTCCGGCTTGTTGTTTCCACCGTTGATGAACCCTTAAGATTTTTATTTTCATTCCCAGCCCTAACCCAATCATAACCAACATTACCTCCACATAAGAAAAAAGTCTAAACGTCATAGAGACCTTAATCCAACAACTAATTTCCATTAATTCCAACGTTTTCCCGATTTGGGTTTTATCCGGGTTTCAAATCTCCAATACGATTTTCATTCCTATTAACAGCAACTAACCATTGATTCTTACTAGTTTTAACATATTCTTACCTCTACATTCCAGAATCATAAACATAATAAATCTCACCCTTAATCCCATTAAAGTATATCAATTTCCGAAAAACCCAATTTTATGAATACCCACCCAAAAAGAATTTTGGTTTACACTTCCCATAATATGAATTGATTATCATAAATTTAAGAATCACAACAGTTAACCACTTGCCTCTAATTGTTCGTAGAGTCTGATCCGTTGGTGTAGAAGGTGTTGATAACGAACACTCACTTTTGCCCCTTAATTTGACTCCAAAAAGGTTCCCAGTTGCTCTTGCTTTGTTTCCTCCATGTCTCTCTTAAATCCTAGGTTTAGAATTTGTGAACTGTCGTTCAACACTTCCCCCAATTAAGTTTAAAACCCCTAATCCCGTTTTTGGCCACATGGGCCTAATTAAATGGCCCGAATCACCCTGTGTGGGCCCGGCATGCCCAAAAATGCCTCGAGACCCGATTACTACCCCCGGGTACTCTTTTCTGACTATCTCGACCCATACGGACTCAATCGTGCACTCAGAATTGTCATCCGAAATACTTTATAATGCTCTCTAATTTTGACCCCAAAATGCGACATGCAAAATTTCAAACAATTAAACTTAAAGTCGCCAAATATAAATAATTCTTTCCACTCAAATAAATTCTCCAAATTATAAATTTAAGTCTTCCAATTTAAATATTTTTTTATAACTCCCAAAAATAATTGAATACTAAATCCTCAAAATTACGGGGTATTACAAACTCCCCCCCCCCCCCCCCCCCCCTTACAAAGGAATTTCGTCCTCGAAATTAAGATGAGCCTAGTGTTCCAAGCTTCGAATATCACTCTCTAGTCATGTGCTTATAAGCTCTCTATATCTATCTCTCTCACTTCTAACTATAAATTACACAAATATGAATTTTAATTAACCAGGGCGCCTATACACCCTGTACCCGTGCTTAACCGCATAAAAGTTGCCTTAATTAATCCGGTTGCCCATACACCCTATCCCCGTGCTTTACCGCACAAAAGTTACCCGAATATGCTAGCCGTAACCCATAATATAACTTCCAACCTGTAGTCATATCAGCTATGTATATACTGGTCGGGGTACCCAACATATGTACTAACGACCAAACATCTCCCCACTTCCAACGTTGCGCTAAGTTTTATGCGTGGGACGTCTCGCGAAGAGAAATCCAAACAAAGAACCCCCTGATACACTACTACCTAACATTGTCGATCGTTGAGATCTGTTATACCCTCAGTCCATAGAACGTACCCCCAAATACTTGTCTCTTAACACAAAAGCATACTTGCCTACCCTTATGCTACAAAAGACAACATAAAATACCGCGCCCTTACTATCACTAGTTCTTGCACAAAATAAACCCCTAGTTACCTTTCCCTGCTCGAAATAAATCTAACCACCCTGATTCACTTCAGTAAACACTCCTACTTATCGGGATAAAATATGAGAACACAAGACCTCATTATGTGTCTATCGCACTACGCAATACAACATATACACACACATATATATAGGCTATACACCCTCTCAGGTGACACTTAGTAAAATTCATACCCTCCTGTCGCGAACACCAAAACTTACCCCCATTATCCACAATAGTTCAAATCCATCGTTCTCCAGTCAATTTTGGGAAAATTATCAACCCTACTCCCATAATTCTCGAAAGTAGTAACCCCTCTCATACTTCAAACCTTCTCTCATTGTACACCTCCACTCTCTTGTGGTTAACACCAAAGTACTACGCTACCCCACGAAAAATTTCATCTACATACTATGGCTTCTACGGTCAGCGCACCCACTAAATCCGACTCACTCGCGAACTCTAGTGAAAATAATTTTTATATTATGACGCCCTCATTGTCACTCAAAATATACGCCATGCCCATAGGATAAAAAGATAATTGCCTCCATACTCTAGCTGCAACGGCTAATCCTCGGGTTCCGGAGCAGCTTCCCTCTGCCCGAACGCACCCATAACTTGTTGTAGTGGTTGTACATCTAGGACCTCATCCTGTAGTTGACCCCTACCTCGCTGAGGACAATCTTTCTTCACATGTCCCACTTCCCCACAAACGAAACAACTCTTCATAAATTCACTTTGTCACCGATCCCTTCCTTACTGGCCTTATCGGACGTCCTGGCCATCCTGTCGATAGCCCCCAGCTCTAAATCGTTTGGCCTAATTCCCTTATCGGAAGCCCTGCCCCTGATGTCCCCATGTCTGCTGCTGGGACTCCTCACTTGTACTGTTCCCCCCTGCTTTATCTGATTGGCTGGTTTCCACTCCCTTCCTGCTTCCTTTCACGTGGAAGCGATATTCCTGGAAGTGTAGGAGTGTTGCATTAACGACATCTGTCTACTAATGCGGGATTACCAATAAAATGTTTTCTGATCCTCCAGACTAACCCATCCACGAACCTTGCTTTCTTTCTTTCTTCATCGCTTACCTCATCAAGTACAAAATTTTCCAACCGAGTGAATTCTCCCTCATAATCGTCCCCTGAACGATCCCCCTGAGTCACCTCTCTAAATATTCTCCTCATTTCGGTCTCAACCACACCCAAAACTCTATAATAGCTAATGTATCCATTTCCTCAACTGTGGTGATCGACTCCCACTACTGTAGCGCTGCTCCCACTAACCTAAAAGTGGCTAGAATTTTCTTCTGCACTTCATTGCAATCTACCATGCGTAGGTGACGCTGGATATCTCTCTTCCACTGACATGCTAGCACTACATATGAACCCCCTCGAAACTCTGGTGTATGTCCTTTTTGAAAAACCTCTCGTACTTGCTACTACCCCGACGACCCCGGGTGGGCCTGAACATCCGGTACCACTAACGCCTGTGGCTGATCTCGTGGAAAGTACCTTACCATTAAGATCATCGTCGCTTCAACTGCTTGCGCCATTAATTCAGTTACCTGTGCTGCTGAAATCATCTCTGGCAGTTGTTGCGGTAAATCTTGCTCCTGATGAGCCTCTCTAGTCTCATCTCCCCCCGCTTCCCTAGTTGCTCTCTCTCTCTCTCCTGGGTGACATCTGAAATGAGAATTGAATTGTATGAGTTCACCCTCAAATATAAAATAATTGGTAGAAGAACGTAAATGCGCATACGTATAAAAATACAACAATCCTATAATAAGGCTCTATATCAATGAATGTTAAGCTGAAACGTGAAAAGCCGCACATATCCTAAAGACACTAGAACCGGATGCTCTGATACCATTTGTGACACCCCGCCTAATACAATACCGTTTGTCTTACCATTTTCCCCTTTATCTGATTTATCTGGTCTTAGGTTGTGCACTATTTCTAAGCCACCATGGATTATCACAAACTCATGTCCTATGTCTTCGTCCAGGAAATTATCTAGTCTTCGATCGCGCACAGGCTATGTTGGACCTTCCATATTTTCTAAGAAATCATTTAGGTGCCCAGTCTGGACCAGTTACTCGTGGTGGTACTTGGGTGCCTTGAAATTTTCAATCTTGTTGTTGTATTCTTTATGATAATCACACCTCAATGTCGTGTTTATCTTCTTGGGAACACTGATTATCTCCTTCGGTCACTTTAAGTACTGTCAACCTCTGATCTTGTAAAATAGCGTAAGGAATGTGTAATACCCCGTAATTTTATTGATTTTTATTTAAGGGATTAATTAAATTAAATGAGAATTAATTGGAATTAATCCGGATATAAATACTAACAAGATGTGAGTTGGTATTTGATTATGATGTTAAAATTTATTATTTCTTAGTATGTATGGTAATACATGAGTATTGATGATATTTAAATTGTCACGAGGTAGCTATACAGAAATTTGGAAAATTTAGTTGGGACGCGCGTGTCAGTCGCGTCATGAATGTAATTATTTAAATTAAAAAGTGAATTTTATTTTTATCAACCGAATGGTCATTTTGAGGGCGCCAACGTGTCCGAAAGGGTCAAAATAGTCAGAAAACACTAACCGGGGGCTTAGTTTGAGTCCCGGGGCATTTTTAGGCCACACCGGCAACCCAAAAGGGTAGTTTGGTAATTTTAAAAATAGGGGAATTAAAACCCACAAATTTTAGGGGTTATTTTTATATTAGAAAAGAACCCACTAAGCCATTATCAGCATTTAGGAAGTTAGAGGGCTACGAGAGTTATAGGAGGAGTTGGAAGAAGTTCCAAAAAGGAAACCCTAGCCACCATCTTTGGAAGAAATTTGTAGAGAGAGGGAGGAGAATCAACATTCAATTCTTCAACATCAAATCGGAACATCTAAGGCAAGTGGTTTAATTACATTAATTTCAAGCGAATGTTTCATCCATGCTTAGAATTGAATAATTGTCTTATATTGGAAGTTTGATGAAAACCCATGAAATTGGAGGTAGGATTCATAATATGATATAGGGATTGCATGTAGAATGTTATTGGACGAATGTCATATACAAAATATATCTTTTGATGATGTGAAAATGGATTGATAAGGAGAAATTGTAGTCATTAAATTTTGGGTTCGTGATTATAGGGTTTGGGACAAGGTTTGGGAATTTTGATGATTATATGTTAATTTAGGAAGCATTGACCCCATATATATGTTAAAGAGTGGCCTAGGAGGACTTAGAGTAGTTTAATAACGTTAAAATACTATTGGGATGATCTTAGGATGAGTTTAGATAAGAGAAAAATTGAGAAAAACGAAGTAGAGAATTTATGGGCTGAAACTGCCATCTCGTTAGAAGACCTGCCCAAGTCGTTCGAACGACCTCGTTCAAACGAGCTTCTAACGAGATGACAGTATCCCTTATAATGAGTTGGTAGTTTGTTCGAAGCCTTTCGTTCGAACAAACTCGTTCGAATGACCTCATTCGAACGAGACTTCTAACGAGTTGACATAATGGCTTTTTGGCCTGATTTCATTTCAAACGTTCCGTAGACTTATTTAATTGGAGTATTAAACCTCCCTTATTGATTAGTGAGTATAATTGTGAGAATTGGGGTACGTTGAGGAGTATAACTTAGAACCTCATAATAAAATTGGGTGTCATTGAAACGAGTACCTAATTACGACGTGAGAAGGGTTGATAACGTGAATATACAAATCGGGGACTTGTAATCGTATAACATTAAATGATGGTTTAAGAATGAGAAGTATACCTATATTAATAATACGAGATATCTAAGATGTTTGAATGCTTAGTATATGTGGTTTTATGTGTATAACATACCTACCATACTTGCTATCATGGGAGGTTTGCGTTCGATTAGGGCCATCTAATCTTTGTGTGCCTACGGGGGGATTTAGATTGGTACCTCGAGGACATAGGTCAGAGAAGGAGTAATTGAGAAGTTAATAAGTATGTTGATCATGGGAGCATAGGTATGTGCGTGACCCATGTGATGTGAACTATGTTAGCCGCCATTGTTTGTGATTATTATTATTTGAGAACGATTCCTGAGAGATTCGGAATGCGTGGTCCTTATGTACGTGATGTACCGAGATTGGATAGCAGAGTATATGTGAACCGCAGCTTAGTCTTGGGGTGCTAGTATTGTATATTTATGATGAGAATAATATACTGTTAATTGAAATGAACTGCCTTGTACATATGTGGAATATAAGTAATTGCAACGTTATGTAAAGATGAGATGAAATATTTCTATTAATATATGAAAAGCTTTCTGTTTAAATGAAGATGACGGAATTAAATCGTGAATCGTATAGTAATATTAGATTTTATTTTGGACTAGTTAGATATGGGAATAACTAGAATGGGTACGGGTACGTTAGGAGTGCACAGATAGTCGAGAGGTGAATATTTCATGTGAGAGCACGTCCTAACATGTATTTTGCATTCATTGTTTTAATGTCATTAAAACACTTACTATCTTTTAAACTGTTTTCCACAATCGGGCTCTGACCCGTTTGCTTTCAAATACATTTTTGTAAAAACCTTTTAGGTGCCCAGCCACAAGGACACCATGCATAGGAGTTCCATTCAGGTGACGGAATGTAGCTGTCGTGGAAGTTACAGGACTTTGACAGTAGACGCCTCCACTTTTGATCTTGACTCCTTATTATCATCTTTCCTCATCTGTTGGGCATGTCTCCCTATTTCCCTTTAGAGATACTTTATTTATCCATTTATTTCAAGATTCTGGGTTGTAATTAATTTATTGATGCAGATTTAGTATTTCTTTATTCCTGTATTTGGATTGTTGTGAGGAGTATCCCCCCAGACTCATTACTATTTTATGGTTATTCCATTTTCATTAGGTTGTGGTGGTTATGTTAGCATTTCATAATTTAATTATTGCATGTTAATCGGATTTAATTAAAAATTGACAACTCACTTTTTAAATATTAGGTGGCTAGTAATTGTTAAAAATGTCTTCGACAGTGATGCTATGAACTGAACCAACTTGGCATTTTGTATTAATTTAATAAAGGAGTAGCTACCCGGTATTTAATTAGTCGGGGTGTCACAAGTGGTATCAAAGCATCAGGTTCTAGTGTCCTTAGGATCTGTACGGCTTGTTATGTTTTCGCTGAGCTTTCTTTGATGTAGAGCCCTATATTTTAGGACTGTTGTATTCTTGTGGGTATGTTTCGCTCTTTAGATATTTTGAGATAATAACTGCGAACTTATAGGTTTTACTCTCATTTCATATGCCTCCACGACATGCACAACGAGTTCCTAGGGATGCTCAGCCCGAGCCATAGCCTACACCAGTCCAGGGCACCATGAATGCCGCAGAGGTTGTAGCTATTGTAGCCCAAGCGGTAAATGCCGCCTTAGCAGTTGTACAGCAGGCACCACACCAGGCGCTGGTAGTTGCACCAGTTCAGGCTCATGCATTCCCGTCTGCTTGGGAATGCGTTCGTGATGTTTTTCAGAAAGCACACCCTCCAGAGTCCGCAGGTAGCTCCGACGTTGTTGTGTCCAGTCAGTGGAGGAAGGACATTCAGAGGAACTTAAGAATGTACGAGTGCACAGATGTTCAGAAGCAGATACTAGCAACTTTTAAGCTAGTAGGATCAGCATTGCAGTGGTGGGAGTCCATTACCACCCCGGAGGAGAGGGACGCTCTCACTATTCAGGAGTTATGGGTGCGGTTCGACCGCAAATATTTTTCGTCAGCTGTTCACACTGAGATGAGGAGGAAGTTGATGAACCTCAAGCAGGAGGGAAAGACCGTAGCCGAGTATGAGGCTGATTTCACCAATCTCTTGAATATTATTCCGAATGAAATTCCAACCGAGGAGAAGAAAATTCAGAATTTCACAGATGGATTGACTTAGAGGATCCATCAGCACTTGTTGGGGATCCTCTCGTTGACCACTTATTCTAATGTGGTTAACGCTACACTACTTCACTGCCAGGATCATCGCTTCCACATGTCTGAGAGCAAGAGATTAGGAGAGTCAGCCATCAGGGAAGGACCGAGGGAAATGGTGCCAGTGGGGTACAATCTGCTCAAGGAAAGCACAGGCAGGGTGATCAGGGTTCCCAACAGGGGGATCATAAGAGATTCAGATCCGAGAGTTTCAGGAATGGTCAGGGAGGTTTCAGACATGGCCATCGGGGTCAGAACGGCCATCAGGGCCATCAGGGCCAGAATGGTCAGCAGTAGTAGTTTCAGCAGGGCCAGCATGGTCAGGGTAGGAATGGTAACGGCCAGCAGGGTCGTGGGCAGCAGGGACAGCGAGGGGGAAACTTCCCGAGAAAGTGCTTCGTTTGTGGCAAGACTGGCCACAAATGCCAGGATTATCCTGATATGGGCAGGGCCCCACCGCAGCAGCAGCAGGGTGCTCGACACGAGCCACGGAGGCCTATGTTTCCCGCCACCCTCCCAGCACTACCACCCATTCTAGCGGTCTTAGTTCAGCAGGGACAGCTTCAGTATGGGAGAGTGTATCAGCTCCAGCATGCCGCAGTCCCACAGGATCCGCCTGCTATTGAGGGTATGTTCTCTATTCAGGAGACTTTGGGGAGTATTTTATTTAATACGGGGGCCACACATTATTTCGTTGCCATGAGATTTGCACGCACTATTGGGTTGTTAGACACCGCAGAGAGCACGGTTACTTGTGTGGATTCACCGTTGAGTAGGGGTTCCATGATTTTGCTTATTTGTAGAGGTGTGGGTATAGAGATCGGGAGGTTTACTTTACCCGCTGATATGTTAGTGTTAGAGATGACTGAGTATGATGCCATTATTGGTATGGATTGGCTAGTTGCGTACTGAGCCATGATTGATTGTTTTAGTAGGAGTATTATCTTTGCCATTCCCAGGCAGGAGATGTTTTTAGTGGAGATGCCTCGCCCTGAGGGAGGATCGTCCACTCATTTGTACTATATAGAGGAAAAGACCTCTAAGGAAGTGGTGATACCACTTGATTCGATTCCAGTCGTAAGGGAGTTTGTTGATGTATTCCAGGATATACCTGGATTACCTCCTAGTAGAGAGATTGATTTTGTTATCAATTTGATACCAGGCACTCGGCCTATTGCCCGCGCACCTTACCATATGGCTCCAGCGGAGATGAGAGAGCTAAGGAATTAGATTGAGCAGTTGTTGGGTCAGGGGTTTATTCGAAGGAGTACTTCTCCATGGGGTACCCCTGTGTTGTTCGTAAAGAAGAGGGATGGATCGTTGAGGTTATGTGTAGATTATCGGGAGTTGAATAAAGTCACGATACGGAATAAGTATCCATTACCCCGAATCGATGACTTATTTGACCAGTTGAGAGGAGCTTGCTTCTTCTCAATGATTAATTTACGATCGGGATACCATCAGTTGCGTATCAGGGAACAGGACGTCTCGAAGACTGCTTTCTTGACGAGATATGGTTCCTACGAATTTCGAGTTATGCCTTTTGGCTTAACCAATGCTCTAGCCGTGTTTATGGACTTGATAAATAGGGTGTTCAGAGAGTTTCTAGACCAGTTCATCATCGTTTTTATTAATGACATCCTGGTTTACTCCCAGACAAAAGAGGAGCACGTCGAGCATTCGAGGCAAGTTTTACAGACACTGCGTCAGAATGAGCTTTATGCCAAATATGAGAAGTGAGGGTTTTAGCTGAAGGAGGTTCAGTTTTTGGGGCATATCATTTCGGACCGGGGGAAATCTGTTGATCCGGGGAAGGTATCCGCGATGAGAGAGTGGGGACAGCCCATGACACCGACTGAGATCCGTAGTTTCTTGGGCCTAGCAGGATACTACAGGAGGTTTATTAGGGGATTCTCAAAGATAGCGGGTCCTTTGACACATCTGACTCGCAAGGGTGTGCCATTCATCTGGAGCGATGCCTGTCAGTTGGCATTTGATGAGCTGAAGGACAAGTTGACCTCAGTACCTGTGTTAGCATTGCCCAGGCCGAGAGTTGAGTATTTAGTTTACACCGATGCGTCCTTACAAGGACTAGGAGGTGTACTGCATCAGGAGAGTCAGGCCATAGCTTATGCTTCTCGTAAGCTTAAGCCTCACGAGAGGAATTACCGCACCCACGACTTGGAGTTGGTGGCAGTCGTATTCGCTCTTCGAATTTGGAGATACTATATCCTGGGGGAGAAATTTTGATTGTTCACGGACCACAAGTCTTTACAATACCTCTTCACGCAGAAGGAACTGAATATGCATCAACGATGGTGGCTTGAGTTTGTGAAGGATTATCAGTTCGATATCCAATATCACCCGGGGAAGGTTAACGTAGTAGCAGATGCATTGAGTCGTAGGCCAGTAGATGAGGTGGACGGGGTGTGGAAAGCCAAGTGGAAGGAGTTGGGACACCAGGATGCAGTGGCCCGATCGTTCATGTCTGTGATGACTATTACACCTCAGATTGTTAAGAGAGTGCTAACGGCCCTGGCAAATGACTCGTTATGTCAGGAGCAGATAGTTCGATTACTAGCAGAGGGTGTCGAGTCCTATACCGTTGGCTCAGATGGGGGATTACACGCTTCAATGGGAGACTGGTCGTTCCGGAAGGGCAGGACTTGCGACACGAGGTAATGACGGAGTCGCACTGCTCACGGTTCGCGGTACACCCTAGTGGGGATAAGATGTACCAATACATGAGACGACAGTATTGGTGGAGCGGGATGGAAAGAGATATCGCTGTGTTTGTTTCAAAATGCGCCACTTGTCAGCTAGTAAAGGTGGATCATCAGAAATCGGCAGGACTTCTACAACCATTAGAGGTTCCGACGTGGATATGGGAGATCATATACATGGATTTTATCACGGGACTACCTATGTCATAGAGGGGTCACGACTCCATATGGGTAATTATGGATAGGTTGACCAAGGTTTCTCATTTTCTACCCGTAAGGATAGATTACACTACGGGACAGTATGCCCAAATTTTCATTGCAGAAATAGTGAGACTTCATGGTGTGCCTCTAAATATCGTGTCTGACCGAGACAAGATATTTGTTTCACTATTTTGGGAGAGTTTCCAGGAGGCCATGGAAACGGAGTTGCGGTTGAGTACGGCATATCACCCACAGACTGATGGGCAAACCGAGCGTACAAATCAGATGTTGGAAGACATGTTACGTATGTGCATCCTAGACTTTGGAGGTGGATGGGAGCAGTACCTTCCACTAGTGGAGTTTGCTTATAATAACTCCTACCAGTTCACCATTGGCATGGCTCCATTTGAGGCGTTGTACGGTAGACCTTGTCGTTCCCCAACATGTTGGTTAGAGGTGGGGGATAACAAACTCCTTGGACCAGAAGTGATTCAGGACACTTCGGCAAGGATTGAGTTGATACGGAGTCGCATTCGGGTAGCTCAGGACCGACAGAAGAGCTATGCTGATGCCAAGATATTCTTCAGATAATTCAAGGTGGGGGGCCAGGTGTTACTCAGAGTATCTCCTATAAAGGGGATTATGCGTTTCGAAAAGAAGGGAAAACTGGCACCAAGATATGTGGGGCCATTTCCTATCATCGAGCGAATTGGACCAGTTGCATATAGACTTGGGTTACCGTAGCACTTGCATAGGATTCATGATGTGTTCCATAATTCCTCGCTAAGGAGATACCTTAGGGATGATTTGGCCCATACCCATATTGCTTTAGAGGACATCGATCTTCAGCCAGATAGCTCCTACGAGGAGGGGCCGATTGCTATTTTGGACCAAAGCGAGCGGAAACTGAGGTCAAAGATAGTACCATTAGTACGTGTTCAGTGGCGACATCATAATGCCGAGGAGTCCACGTGGGAGCGCGAGGATGAGATGCGCGAACGTTATCCAGAGTTGTTTTTACCAGGTACTTTTTAGTTCTGAATTTCGAGACGAAATTCTGTTATTAGGGGGGGAAGTATGTACTACCCCGTAATTTTATTGATTTTCATTTAAGGGATTAATTAAATTAAATGAGAATTAATTGGAAATTAATCCGGGTATAAATACTAACGAGATGTGAGTTGGTATTTGATTATGATGTTAAAATTTATTATTTCCGAGTATGTATGGTAATACATGAGTATTGATGATATTTAAATTGTCACGAGGTAGCTATACGGCAATTTAGAAAATTTAGTTGGGACGCGCGTGTCAGTCGAGTCATGAATGTAATTATTTAAATTAAAAAGTGAATTTTATTTTTATCAACCTAATGGTCATTTTGAGTGCGTCAACGTGTCCGAAAGGGTCGAAATAGTCAGAAAACACTAGCCGGGGGTTTAGTTTGGGTCCCGGGGCATTTTTAGGCCACATCGGCAACCCAAAAGGGTAGTTTGGTAATTTTAAAAATAGGGGAATTAAAACCCACGAATTTTAGAGGTTATTTTTATATTAGAAAAGAACCCACTAAGACATTATCAGCATTTGGGAAGTTAGAGGGCTACGAGAGTTATAGGAGGAGTTGGAAGAAGTTCCAAAAAGGAAACCATAGCCACCATCACCATCTTTGGAAGAAATTTGTAGAGAGAGGGAGGAGAATCAACATTCAATTCTTCAACATCAAATCGGAACATCTAAGGCAATTGGTTTAATTACATTAATTTCAAGCGAATGTTTCTTCCAAGCTTAGAATTGAATAATTGTCTTATATTGGAAGTTTGATGAAAACCCATGAAATTGGAGGTAGGATTCATAATATGATATAGGGATTGCATGTAGAATGTTATTGGACTAATGTCATATACAAAATATATCTTTTGATGATGTGAAAACGGATTGATAAGGAGAAATTGTAGTCATTAAATTCTGGGTTCATGATTATAGGGTTTGGGACAAGGTTTGGGAATTTTGATGATTATACGTTAATTTAGGAAGCATTGACCCCATATATATGTTAAAGAGTGAACTAGGAGGACTTAGAGTAGTTTAATAACGTTAAAATACTATTGGGATGATCTTAGGATGAGTTTAGAGAAGAGAAAAATTGAGAAAAATGAAGTAGAGAATTTCTGGGTTGAAATTGCCATCTCGTTAGAAGACCTGCCCAGGTCGTTCGAACGACGTCGTTCAAACGAGCTTCTAACGAGATGACAGTATCCCTTCTAACGAGTTGGTAGTTTGTTCGAAGCCTTTCGTTCGAACAAACTCGTTCGAATGACCTCGTTCGAACGAGACTTCTAACGAGTTGACATAATGGCTTTTTGGCCTGATTTCATTTCAAACGTTCCGTAGACTTATTTAATTGGAGTATTAACCCTCCCTTATTGGTTAGTGAGTATAATTGTGAGAATTTGGGTACGTTGAGGAGTAGATCTTAGAACCTCATAATAAAATTGGGTGTCATTGAAACGAGTACCTAATTACGACGTGAGAAGGGTTGATAACGTGAATATACAAATCGGGGACTTGTAATCGTATAACATTAAATTACGATATAAGAACGAGAAGTATACCTATATTAATAATACGAGATATCTAAGATATGAGAATGCTTAGTATATGTGGTTTTATGTGTATAACATACCTACCATACTTGCTATCATGGGAGGTTTGCGTTCGATTAGGGCCATCTAATCTTTGTGTGCCTACGGGGGGATTTAGATTAGTACCTCGAGGACATAGGTCAGAGAAGGAGTTATTGGGAAGTTAATAAGTCTGCTGATCATGGGAGTGTAGGTATGTGCGTGACCCATGTGATGTGAACTATGTTCGCTTCCACTGTTTGTGATTGTTATTATTTGAGAACGGTTCCTGAGAGATTCGGAATGCGTGGTCCTTTTATACGTGATGTACCGGGATTGGATAGCATAGTATGTGTGCACCACAGCTTAGTCTCGGGGTGCTAGTATTGTATATTTATGATGAGAATAATATACTGTTAATTTAAATGAACTGCCATGTACATATGTGAATATAAGTAATTGCAACGTTATGTAAAGATGAGATGAAATATTTCTAGTAAGTAATGTTACTAATACGGGAAACCGAGAATATATGAAAAGCTTTATGTTTAAATGAAGATGCCGAAATTAAATCGTGAATCGTATAGTAATATTAGATTTTATTTTGGACTAGTTAGATACGGGAATAACTAGAATGCGTATGGGTACGTTAGGAGTGCAGAGATAGTCGAGAGGTGAGTATTTCATGTGAGAGCACATCCTAACATGTATTTTGCATTCATTGTTTTAATGTCATTAAAACACTTGCTATGTTTTAAACTGTTTTCCACAATCGGGCTCTGACCCGTTTACTTTCAAATATATTTTTGTAAAAACCTTTTAGGTGCCCAGCCACAAGGACACCATGCATAGGAGTTCCATTCAGGTGACAGACTGCAGCTGTCGTGGAAGTTACAGGACTTTGATAGTAGACGCCTCCACTTTCGATCTTGACTCCTTATTATCAGCTTTCCTCATCTGTTGGGCATGTCGACCTATTTCCTTTTAGAGATACTTTATTTATCCATTTATTTCAGGATTCTGGGTTGTAATTAATTTATTGATGCAGATTTAGTATTTGTTTATTCCTGTATTTGGATTCTTGTGAGGAGTATCCCTCCAAACTCATTACTATTTTATGGTTATTCCATTTTCATTATGTTGTGATGGTTATGTTAGCATTTCATAATTTAATTATTGCCTGTTAATCGGATTTAATTAAAAATTGACAACTCACTTTTTAAATATTAGGTGGCTAGTAATTGTCAAAAATGTCTTCGATCAGTGATGCTATGAACTGAACCAACTTGGCATTTTGTATTAATTTAATAAAGGAGTTGCAACCCGGTATTTAATTAGTCGGGGTGTCACAGAAAAATTTCCAAATAGTGTCAATTTGTATGTATTGGCATTATTCCGGACTAAAATTAGTTTGAGTCATAGATCGATTGTTTATTATCACGATTCCCATTAAGTCTATAATGTTGTGTTGAAGACGTAGCAATCAAGCTTCAAAGATAAATCATGTCGTAGTTTTGGTGCACGTTTCACGTCTTCAAAATATTAGTTTTTCAAGATTCTCTCAGGTTTGAACGCTAGATGTTTAGGGGATTAGAAAATATTTTCTAAGAATGTTTGTGTATTTAAAATTATTTTTAAAATGTTTTTAAAACGTTTATTCTGAGTCTATTTGTTGTCAGAGTCATATGAAACATCTCATTTAGTTTAGATGCCTCAATTGACGTGTTTTGTATTATTTTTATTTTATTTCCTTAACCACACTGGATGGATGTTTAGGATTAACGAGATAAAATTGGGTTAAGTAAAAAATGGTTCACATAATTGGTGCATATTAAAATTGGAAAAAGTTTTTTTGAAAAAATTATTTTGTCCTAAAGGACACAGAGAAAAGGGCCTCTACGAATTGGTATCAGATCTTCCCTGCCTTTACAAATTGGTATTAGAGCTAGAAACACTATTTTATTGTGTGAGCGATCCCCATGTGTCTTTAGGTATGAATTTTCGTATGTATGAAGGTTTTATAACACCGATTTTTTATGGGTCAAATTATGCTTAATGGAAGATGCGAATAAAAAGTGAACTTAAGTCCATAGATGAGCGTGTTTGGTTAGCGATAGAATAAGGGTGGACACCACCAGTCATGACAGAGGGTGAGGCCACACACTTAAACCTGTCGAGTCATGGACCAAAGCTGAACACAGACTTGCACTATACAACTCTAAAGGTTTACATCTTATTTCATCGTCTGTCACACCGAAAGAGTATAATCGTACTATGATGTGTGAAATGTCGAAAGAAGCATGGGATGTTCTTATACTTACTCACGAGGGAACTAGCACGGTTAGGGCGTCTAAAATCCAAAACCTCACTACCCAATTTGAGCCGATTAAGATGTTAGAGAGTGAGACGTTTGACGAGTTTTACACTAGATTGCTTATAATGCCACCTTAAGTTAAAGTGAACCGAAAGAGGGAGGACATTCCCCGATTGAGCATAACTATACCACATTTACGGTTTGTCATGTGAGCGATGACGATACAACTTCTCATGAAGATACTCATGTGAATGACACTTTCGAGGCCATAGTTTATGAATCCCAAGGGAGTGAAGGTGAAACGAGTGAGGATGAGGAGATAGATGTGAGTGATTTGCAAGTTGCCTTCAATGATTTGTATGAGGAAACGGTGAAGGTGAAGAAGGATAACTTGAAGTTACAATCTAAGTTGAAATAGCGTGCCATAGAATATAATGATGCATTGATTGAGGATCTTATGGAACGGGAGAAGAATCTTCGGGAGAAACTAGAGTACGTCGAGGGTTAAAGAGATAGTCTTCATGGTTTGATGGAGGATATAAAGAAGGATATTCTAGAGTTTTAGGAGTCTAGGACTTTTGCTTGAGTCTAGGATTAGTTTGCTTGAGGAGAGATTAAGAGACTCGAGTAAGGTGAAGTTTGATTTGGAAGCTAGGTCAGAAAAGTTGGATAGGATTTTAGGCACCGTGCAAATCAAGAATGATAGGTGTGGCATGGGCATCGATGATCGTATTTCTCCCATTCCCAAAGCCAATACCAATCGTGTGAGAAATCCAACTGGGAATGTTAGGAGTGGCCCACATTTAGGTCACATTCCTCGTCATGTTTACACTTGCACTCATTCCAGTAGGAAGGGTCACCTTAGGCGTTATTATTATGACCTTAAAAATGCTCTTAGGAAATTTAAGAATAAATTCGTTTCCGTTCCCAAAACCCCCATGCGTCGTTACACACCTAATTGGGTTATGAAATCGGCTTTAGTGGATTTAGGAATAAAACTTCATGACTCTCGTTTGGTTGCACTTGATTTTTTATATGCTAAATCTAAAGGATGATTGTGTTATCCATGTTTGTTATACGCTAGTCTTTGCTTCATGATATATATTTTGCAGTGTTATGACATTTGTGTCTCTTATATTATATTTTTCTTTTATTGAGTCTTATGAGAAAAATAAATAAAAAATTGTTTTGATAAAAATTTTGAAAATACAAAAAGATTTTCGGTTTCATATATTTTGAGAAAATACAAAAAGATTTTATTTTTGGTCAAAAATATTTTTTGAAAAACAAAAAAAGATTTTCGATTTATTTTTGTTTAATGAGTTTACATGTTTTATGTTTCATATTGGTGTGCTTGGACCCCCATTGTTTCATTATCCACGTGGCTAGGACATTTGGTCATAATCATAGATGCTTAGAATGATCTTAACCATTGATTAATGGGGTTGTTTTGAAGTTGATTTGCATTTGAATTCGACTTTGTATATATGCCATTGCACACACATGCACGAGCTTAGATGAATGTTTAATTTCTCATACATATTTGAGTTTGGTGAGATGTTCTCCTCTCCATTTTGTCATCTATGCGTAATTAGACTTAAGAGGAGTTGCGTGTAAGAACCGTTTCCCATGAGGATTTATTTAATTAAAAAATAATGAGTGTGCATGGGAAAGGGCTGCGAGAGAATAATAATCTTGTCGTGAAAGCCACCGTTTAAAAGATCTCGAAAAAAATTAAGTCAATAAAAAGAATAATATGCCAAAAATGGGCCAATTAGTTTAGTATGATATGTTCATTAAAAAGGAAAAGAAATATGATTATATTTTGAGGGAGTTTGGATGGAAATATCCACGGGTTTGCACCACGAATCCTAATGTGGAAAAGTTGTGTCATGACATTATTGTTTTTAGAATGGTCAAAATTCCAGATTTGTGTGCATGATGTTTTGTTAGTTCATTAAGCTCAATAAATTAATTGTCACATACGGCTAAAACTTAGTTTGATGATATTTAGTTATCAATTAGAGCTTCTTGATCATTTCGATGTGTCTAAGTTGTGGTTCATTTGTTGTAGTTCACGCCCATTCATTCCATATCCATGTTTAGGCACATTAATATTATGTTAGCAAGTAACTCATACTTTCTATTTTGAGTCTGTTTTGTTACTGTTTCGTATTTTCAGTTACTGTTTTGAGAAAAGAATCACTGGGCAAATCCTGCACATTTTTAGAGCTAGAATACAAATTTTTTGAAGTCATTCAAATGACTTCTTGATGTCGTCCAAGCGACTTTTCCATGTCGTTCGAAGACTGGATCAAGTGACCTTATAAACAAGGAACAAAAAGTGTTAGGTATGGTCTCTAGAAGGGTCACGAGATAGGTCGTTTCTTAAGTGCTTCGACGACATCACACTATTTTGCGTTGTTTTTGCCTGGTTCAAACGAGATGCCTATGTCATTCAAATGACATGGCATAATCGTTCGAACAACCTAGAGAGGATTTTTATTATTCTTTCTAATTTTATACCTACTTCGTATATATATTCTTATATTACACTGTTTTGGTACATATGGGTTATTTTAGATAGTTTACATATAGTCGATATTACTTTTTCATATTTGATTCAAACACTGCATTGATATTGTTTAGTCACATCATTCCTGATATTGATGATTCATATTTGTGACTGTTTGCTAGCTACGATTTGAGATATTCTGATTTATATTAGCTGGCTACACAATGTTTATCTAGATATGCTTCATATGATTTTCTAGATATGCGATTATATGTATATATGTTTATTTTTCTCACTTGTTGTCTATTCTAGATAAAAAGAGGGAGAAATAGATATGTGATGTAGAGGGAGATATTTGCTAGTATTTTTATATTAGTATCATATTGATTTTATATATCATTGGTACCTCCATAATTCCCTTGGTGTTTGTTTGTTTTGTGTGTGTAGTGATTATTCAGAGATTCGAGATTTTACGACTACATCACATGGAGAAAGTTCAGACTTTCGGTCCGATATTTGTTTACAGATCGTGTCCTGTATTTTCTTCTTTGGGGGTTTATGGAATGGGATTTAGGTCATTTGTCTTGACGGCCCAGCATAGGCATAGGCATTTCACAGTTTTGATTTTGTCCCAAAATAGCCAAAGGGGGAGATTTGTAAGGACAAATTTCCAAATAGTGTCAATTTGTATGTATTGGAATTATTCCAGATAAAAACCAATTTGATTCATAGATAGATTTTTTTCTTGTCACGGTTCCTATTAATTCTATGACGTTGTGTTGAAGACGTAGCGGCCAAGCTTAAAAAGATAAATCAGGTTGTAGTTTTGGTGCACGTTTACGTCTTCAAAATATTGGTTTTCTAAGATTCTATCAGGTATGAACCCATAATGTTTATGGGATTCAAATATATTTTCTAAGGATGATTCTAAGGATGTTATTTTATTTAAGATGATTTTTAAAATGTTTATTCAGAGTTTATCTGTTGTCAGAGTCGTGTGAAACATCTCATTTAGTTTAGATGCTTCAAACGACATTTGCAGTCGTTCAAACAACATCGCGGTGTCATTCAAAAAAAATGGACAAGTCATTCAAGCAACATGTCTATATCGTTCAAACGGAATGGTGAAATCATTCGAATGACATGCCGCCTCAAGTTTTTTATTTAAGGCGTGTTTGACTCAAAATTTCTTCAAAGTGCAGAACAAAATATATAGAACAGAACTATACGATTTTCTGCAATATGTTTTCAAAGGATTTCAAAACTAAAGCCATCCTTAGTGTTTCAAGATCCGAACTTTCATACACATATGTTATCGAGATCTTGGTTTGCACCATTGGAGTTTTTTTATCTCTGTTGAACAAAATTGTTTCTTCGAGTTTTGCGATAAAAAAGTTGTGTACTCCGTGTTCTGAATCGTAGACGATTATCTTAGGTGTATCAGGGGATATCGAGGCACACATGGGCTCGTGTGTTGTGGACCTGGAGTAGGTGTACTTCTACATTGCACTGTGGAGAAGCGGTAGAAGCAGAGAAGAGCGTCAAGGCTTGTGGGGAACGAGTCGTTGAGTAAGTATACTATATGTACTTTGTACTACCGTATCATAGTGATTGTCTGACTTGGTCCATCTGAAGTTTTTTCCCTTAGTGGTTTCCTCGTACATCAGCATGTTTTGTGGAATTTATTTTATTTTACTTGCTTAATCACATTAGATGCATGTTTAGGATTAATAAGATAAAATTGGCTTAAGTAAAATTGGTTCACATAATTAGTGCATATTAAAATTAGAAAAAGTTTTTTGAAAAAATTATTCAAACCTAAAGGACACATATAAAAGGGCCTCTACAAATTGGTATCAGAGCTTCTCTGCCTTTACAAAGATCTTGTAGATCAGTTCAATGAAAATCGTGTTGATGGCTTTAAACACTTTCTTAGGATCCTTATTCTCGATTGCCTTCTTCTTCTCGTTCTTCTTTCTCCCGCCTTTCTTATTTGCCCCCTCTTTGTCCCCATTCTCAGACTGTTATGTCGATCTCCTTCCAAAGCAACTCCGATCACTGTATCTTCAACCTTGTCATATTTCTCGATCCTCGCCATAAGGTCATTGATCGTAATGGCCTCTCGCTTAGTGAGGGACTTGTAAATAATAGAGATGCTCGACAGATCAATTTTGAAGGATGCCACTACAAATTTCTCAGTGAAATCCTCCACCTCATTGTACACCTCCCAGTTATTTCAAGAATACTCACAGAGTGTTTTTTGAGGTCTCTTCTTCATTGTCATAAATGAATCCATCCGTTTATGATGGGTGTTGCTAGTAATGAATCTGGTCGTGAAGGCCTCGGCCAGCTGCTTAAAAGAGGGAATCGATCGATGTGGCAGCTTATCAAACTACTTTTGGGTAGTGTCTCCAAGATTAGAGGGAAATATTCGCCACATTAAACCTTCATTGGCATTCGACAGTGTCATCGTTTAGAGATATTGCCTGGTCTTCCCGCTATAGATCTTGAATCGCAAGGAGTAAACTTCTTAGGAGGATTAAACTCCTCTACAGTCCGAGTGAAGGGCAAATTCATTTGACAAATGAGAGATCTTCTTACAAGTTTCTTACTCGTGTCAGCCCCTTGATGGGCTAGATGTCTCCCTACCTCTCTTTTAATGAAATCATAGGGCCCTCTGTCTCCTCGCTGCTCATCAGAGCGTGGTCTCCTTCCATAAGACCTCTCGTGAGGTGGGGATTTCGTGTGTCGTTGAGTGACCATTTATCGACTGAATGCCTTTCTTCCCTGAGGGATAGGAGTCACTACACCCAAAAAGATCAATTGTAACCGGCAAAACCCGTTACAAAAAATATTTGTAACGCATTAAATCCGTTAGAAAATTAGCGTTATTTTTTTACCAACAAAATTTGTAACGGATAAAATTCGTTACAAATTTAATATTTGTAACGAGCTGAATCCGTTACAAAATACTTTGTAACGGATTTGGCATTCGTACACATCTCATATATTAGTAACGAATATACTAACTTGTAACGGTTATTATCCGTTACAATTATAACATTTGTAATGGATAAAAACGTTACAAAATACATAGCAACGGATTGAGAGTATCAGATATTTGTAACATATATTTTTATTTGTAACGGTCAAAGTCCGTTAGCAATATTATTTTAGTTTAAAAAAAATATTAATTTTTCATTAAATAAGTAGATATAAACACACTAGTAAAAACTTGTGTTCAACCAATGGCAATGCAAAAACAATGCCCACAAATTTCACTCAACCAATAATTTCAAAACACACGTGACAAAATGAACGACGCTACATTTCGGTGATATTAAATCGATCTAAAACTATATTTCATTCATAACCATTAAAGTTCCCAAAACAAAATGTACTACAAGATAAACCATTTAGCTTTTAACCAAAACTTAAAACGAAGTCTAACATCATTACAGTTCTAAACATATTATTCTCCCAAAAGTAGTTTTCATGATATTCCTTGCAAAAGCAAACTTCATTCTTGAATCTTCATATTTCCCCATAAGAACCTGTTGAACAAACTCAATCTTAGTAAATGTGTAAGAATAAATGAGTAAATAACATAAAAGACTAGTACATTCATGTGTCATTGGCATGCATGTAATTTTATTTAGGAGTAACCAATACACAACAAATGGCCATACCCGATGAGAACGCGATTAGTTTAGATAAGTTGCTTTGGTATCACTTGATATGTTTGTACCTATGTTTAGGCCGTTAGGTTGTTTTCATTTTTGCCCCCAAAAACCCATTTTTAACCCCAAAAGAAGCGTATACTTGTCAATTAGGCCAACTAAGAATCTAATGAGGACACAGTTAGTTTAGACAAGTTTATTTGGTATCACTTGTTGTGTTTGTATCTATTTCTAGGCATATAGGTTGTTGTTTTAAGTTTTAACCCCCCAACGCCATATTAACCCCCAAAAGAAGCATATACTTGTCAATTAGGTCAATCGAGACTCCGATGAGGACACGATTAGTTTGGACAAGTTAATTTGGTATCTCTTGATGTGTTTGTACATATATTCAGGTCGTTAGGTTGTTATTTTTAGTTTTTTCACCCCTCCCTGCCCAACGCCCATTTTTAACCCCCAAAATAAGCGTATACTAATCAATTTGGCCAGCCAAAAGTTCGATGAGGACGCGACTAGTTCTTCACTCTCAGCCACTCATTTATCAAGTTTATCCGGAACAAAATAAAAAAGTATGGGATGGAAAGGGCGAGAGGAGAGGGAGCGTTGAGAGTGAAGAACCTACATGTCTGTATATAATAAGATTAATGCAAGCACACAAACAAACATCATGACTGCAATCACAAATCATATATTTCTTATATAAAAAAGGTTGCTTACAAGACATCGTATATCGACTGGAATAGAATTCGAAACAACTTCAAGATCACTGTCACTCTCAGCATTCTCTGCGGTAGTTCCACCACCAGCACAATAACGAATTCGAGCAAGAGCATCCTAAAATAGCTCACCATCAGACTCCATGGGAATTAGATTCATTATCTACACATACAAATTAAAAAAGACGTATCACTCAAATCCCAAAAAGAATCATGCAAAATGTTCCTATAGCAGACACAGATAAGACCCCTATCCTCTAACCACATTAGCCCAAAGATGTGAAATTAAATGAATTTGTATACTACTAATAAATTTCAAGTCAGATATTGTTAGGTGAAATACATAAATATGATCATTAACTACAGATTAAAAGTATATAAAAAATACAAATATAATGAGGATCAAAAAGGTGGAAAGTCTCACTTAAACAGGGTTATAATAATGGGTCAATTTGTCAATTTAGTGAATACATCATGTCATAGTAAGTTCCAACAATGCTATAAAACAATGTAAACTTTTAAGGAATTTCTATGCGTATTTTATTTTTGAATACCAAAAAGATGTCGAAACATATCATGTTAAGAATATATTGAAAGATAAATTGGCTTCCCTCTTGGTTCTACTGATTCCTTCACCGATTTAGTCTTTCGCAAACCAAACCTGCAAATTCTTGAAAAAACCTCATCAAACTGAAGTGAATAAAATAGTTAACCCCAAATCTGCAAATGCTAGTCAGAACAAGTAAATTAGTACTGAGGATGCAGGCAAATCTAAAAACCTTAATTTGACCAACAATTTAAATGGTATTGATGCACTGAAGCTAGTGTCCAAGGTGGTTAACACGAAGGAGATATTAAATCCGCCAATGGGTACTATAAACACTGTGGGCAAGCTTGATAGTAACCCTCTACAAGTAGCAGACTCAAGTACTCTCACTAATAGAGCAGGGAAGCTATGTAGAATTGACCAAAGTCATACTCTACCAGTGGTTATTGAAGATACCTCTCATTATGAAATCATACACGAGCTCTCTTCATGTGTCATTCTTTCTATACGTCGGCTTCAACACCGTTTATAACTAGTTGGAAGAACTTTTATCTGACAGTACAAGGAACAGTGTTCAAAATAATGGCCTATATAGAGAACAAAATTATCACCAATGCCTAAACTAGACTTCCACGAAACGACGTTTGCAACTTGAAATACTTAAAAGAAAAATTGTTATTTTAGAGTATCTATAAACTATGGTTTGATTATAATGTCTATCTCATTACTGGTCATATACACTGCAACATTGAATTCCTCGACTATTTTTATTAACTAGGAGAGCATCTGAGCCAGCTTTTGCTGCAGATAGCAATGACTAATAATGTCATTTGTCTAAAACAAACATATAACAAGAGGAGGACTAGATCTTCTCTGGTAATTTGGACATTTATTAAGGTATTTGTGTGGTTAACCTGGCGATCTGTAAGTTCTCCTCTTCCTGTGAAATCCACTCGAAACAGAGCGATTACCGAATCAACAATCTAAAAAGAAAATTTGAGACATGCTTTAGCAAACCATGAATAACTGAGTCTTCGTACTTGCGTATAGTTATTCCATTTTTTCAATACCATTATGGCTCAAGTATAGATTCACCCAATTGGCCACACGTGTCATCATCCATTAGTTGTTTAAGAGGCAATAATCCTACCCGTAATCTGTTAGAGCCAACATCAGGAATTTTTTTAAGCTGATTATCTCTGAGCACTAGTTCCTACAAAAACAACACAATTTACTACATTTAACCACAAATGTTGAATAAGTTAATACCCTACATTGAAAGTTTAGCCTCAACCCACCCACACACCACCAAGAAGGTGCAGTCCTCTTCTGTGTGAAAAACATTGGCGTCACACACACATTTAAAAGAAAAAAGCCCTAACCCTCAGTGCGGTGAAGGCGTGATTTCAATTAAATTACTCCTATACATGTACACTAGACTTCACCCAAAAATTACACAAACATGCATATGCTGCTGAACAACACTCACAATCAGCTCAAATTAATTTCTCAACAGTCAACTCATTTAATTTCAATTAGTTCAATATGAGAGAATATAAGAATATATATCCAGTTGCCAAGGAACTTGGCCACCATGTTAGCTAATTGAATAGGAACTATCCCTAAACAAATTGTGGGAATATTCCTGATTCTTTTCATATCAATATATATATATATATATATATATATATATATATATATATATATATATATATATATTTAAAATAAAAATAAAAATTACGACAAAATTGTTCTTTAATCCAGAGTTGCCAGAAATCACACCCCTAGTGATTTGCAATTTGGATCGCCCAACACATATCATGGACCATTTACGATCTAGAACAAAAGTTTTGGACTTCCATCGTAGTAAGCACGGGGAATAAAAAGGGGTTCATGCAAATAGAGTCCGTTTCAAGGATTATTAAGGGTGATTTTGGGAACCCCGATACCATAGCTTGGAATTGGAATATGATTTTTTTTCAGTTCAATAATCTAAAAGATATCAGGGAGAGTAAAATAACCTGTACAAGAAAAAAAAATTTCCATAGTTTTGCTTGACAGCAGTCATGAATTCATGTATAAAGTCAGCGTATTCCTAAAAAAAATCGAACTACCTCATCGACGCAGGAAATACTTAATTCATTCAAGAATAAGATGGTAAACTATGCACATTAATAAATACTAAATTTGACCTTCGCAGTGGCCCTTTGTTGTCTGAGTCCAATGCAGAACTCATCCTTCAATAACTGTTCGTTGTTTGTTCCCACATCAATAGTTATAGTCAAGCACTGCACAGACCAAAATTGATTCAAAATCGAAATAAATCATATCAATATCCTAAAAACCAAACAGGTCCATGTTGCTTTGAATTTGAAATTAAAGCAAATTCCATTCAAAATATTTAATTAAATTACAAATTCAAAGCTTAAAATAAGAGTTTTCAAACAGATCTTTAGGACCTAATTTCATATAAAAGAAAATTTAAAAAAAAAAAAGAGAAGTAATTCCCACCTCTGAAACATGCTGTCTTGAGATTTGTTATTCCCCTGCACACAGTAAATTGGTCAAGAAATTTGCTATTCAATCGAAAGAGGATGAAGATATAGAGCGGTGCTTGTATGTTAATACGCTATTAATAGTAAGTTGCATATTATAAAGGCTAAAGAAAAACACATATGAATACTTGGATAGTTAGCGTTACTACATGCATTTTATGAAAAATTTCATATACACAGTTGACTGCATTGCTTTAAAGCACATGCAAAGAAGGTGATATAGAGTAAGATTCAACTTCAGAATATCTAAGAGCATTCAAATAAACAAACCAAATCTAAACTTGAAGCCAAGAATTCCCCTAAAAAATGAACCATGGTTAATAAAAGAGATATTTGTAGAGAGAGATTATATGGTGTAACCGATTTGAACCATGGTGTGCGATTTTCTCGCTTCTTCGTTACTAAAAATGAAGAACCTCAAATTCATTCAAAATCCAAATAACCAAATCCAAATTCATTCAAAATCCAAATTCATTCAAATTTCAAACAGATCTTTTGGACCAAAATTCATTCAAAATCCAAAATCATTCCCACATCAATAATTATAGAAAAAATTCCATGTGTACCAAAGAAATGATTGTTGTACTTAAGTACTACTTATGCAAGACACGGACATATAACCAAATAAAATGAGGGTTTCATATATTGAGACCCTTACCGCTGAGGGTCTAACTCCTCCAAGTGCAGTATACAAAACTAGTTTTCCTACAGGTATGCCCATCCCCTGTAACAATTCGTAGATTGAACCTTAATATTAATCCAATATTTCAATCTCCTACTTAAATTTGAGGATTCGCGATATTAATAAAACAAGGGGTAAAATGAAATAAGCTTAAAAACCCCCGTGTTGAAACTAGCCCGATAAACTATGAATGAGCACCGAGAGGAAGCATTAGTAGTAGTAAGAAGATTCTCACTAGCCAGTATATGATCCTTAAACACAATACAATATGAATTAAAGGAGGATAGAAACAAGGCAACCTGAAACTCCTGACGTTGACGAAGTTGAACCTCTAAATTAGTACTCATATGAGTCTGAGCTCTTCCCATAGTCCTTTGAAAAGGCCATAGTGCTCTGTTTTGACTTGTCACCCTATTTTGTGTTGACCATTAGGTTAAAAATCTCAAGTACCTTATTGACATTATGCTCATTGTTACATCTCTATGATGGAGTTCCAAATTTATTGCATTAAGAAGACGAACATTAGAAGCAATACTAGATTCCATACTATGCCACAACCAAGTTTAAATCCCCAATTCTGATTCCAATATAAAAATTGGTAATTTAAAGTCTCCATATTTTTCACAATAGTAAATTTTCAAAAATCAATAACACATTCTTAATACTACACATGAAGTCGCAAAAATCATTGTGTTTATATGGAGCTAATTATTCTATGCACACTAAATGGGAAGTTCAAATATCTGAGGGGAAGCTATCTGAATTCCAATTACAAACGAAAGGAAGAGAAGTCAAACTTCTCTTAAAGTGTAAATTCTACATAAAACTTCACTTTCTTGCTTAGATATCATGCAAACTCACCATGAAATGTATAACCTAGTAAATTTGAGTTGGTCTTAATGGCTTTAATAAAATTTATATCCCTGCAAAACCTAAAAAACACATACAAAAAGTTAACAAACTCAATATATACGTCATAAAACATATCGTTGTCAACATGCACAACATTAACTTTCTTCTTCTTTATCTTTAATCTACAAATACAATTTTAACACGATAGAATGCAATGTATCATGTATGAGTTTAAAAACATAACACGAGCAAATTGAACCCTAATTGAATTAGACATACCGTCATCAAACAAGCATATAGCATATGCAATGTATAAACCATAAGTTCATATACCACGATCATTGCATATGTTATATGCTATATACTTGCTACATTACATTTCATATGCTATATGGAATACAAGGAGGCTCGTTTTAGTGAGTCGAATCATTATCATGTTTATGTACAAAAAAAGAATCCAAATTGAATTAGACATAATTTCGTGTTTCTGACTAATAGTTCCTACCGATATATAAGCCTTTAGCCCGACATCGGTCACTCGGTCGCTGGGATGGCCATTTCTAGGAGCACACCATGTCTAGTCCATGCCTAGTCCACGAGATGCCCGATAACTAATACATGACCCGATAAAATATGAAAGTTAACCCCAAACAGGTGCAATATCATAATATATGAAAATCAATAAAATAATAGGATGGTCTTGCATACCTGACTTGGGATTTGTTCCTTTATGGAACCAATGAAGAATGATATCCTCATCAACCACATCCTTATCATATAAAGACCTTTATGGAACCAATGACCTCCCCCCTCCTCCTTTATCCGGGCTTAAGACCGGCAATGCAAAGATAAAACATTGCATTAGCGGAGTTAAAAAGGTTTTACCTAACATAGCAAGCGAGATTAATGAGAAAAACAAGCATATATACAATTTAATAGCTGTCATAGTATCTTTCACCTAACATAGCAAGCGAGATTAATGAGAAAAACAAGCATATATAAAATTTAATAACTGTCACCCAAATCATTAATCCAAAAGTATATTTCCTACACTAAAATTTAAAAACTATCATCCAAAACATTAAGCCAAAAGTATCTTTCCTACACTAAAATGTGTCAAACTAAGATAAACATTCTAAACATACTTCAACCAACTTTCCATCCAAATAACAAATCCTCAATCTGAAAATGCTGCCAAAGTTTCAAAACCATTTTGAGGAGCATTATACAGAGAAGCATCAGGTCGAAGCACTGTCTCAACTCAAACTACTTTTCCCCAAGTCCAAGTCGTTTGAAGTAACACATGTCACCATTATATATCCTAACATTCCCTTTTACCAATTATGCACCAAACTTATCAAGTATAATGACGGGGGATTTTTTTAAAGGAGGGGGAGGTGGAGGGGGGTTAGGAGTATGAGTGGGATTGAGAGTGGAAGAGGGAGTGTTGACAAGATTACTCAAATTCTAAGATAAAGTGATTGGATGATGATTTGAAGGGGAACCAAACTCGCTCTGTGGAGTCACCCCTACAAGGGAGCACTCCTTTCCATTTTTTAATTTTGACATTAACATATGCAACATATTAGTAACCTCTTTCAACTGTGAGTGAACATTAGAGATCTCATTCTTCATCGAGGCAATTTCTTCATTTCCTTTCAAATGTTGTACAAATTTTGCCCTCGTCACCCCCGTGTGAAGTAATTATTTCTTAGAGATGTAGGACCCCACTCCATGTATTCGGCCTTTAACATCCTTTCCAAACACTTGTGTTAACACATCGTTGTCATAATTCTCAAAAGTATCGCTACTACCCTCTACAATTATACTTATGACTTTTCTTTTCTCTTCCGCAACCTTCACTTCCTCCTATATTATTATAAATAAATTTATCATTTGATAAAAGTTCAACTAAAAATTAAAAGAATCAACAATAAAAATATTATACTCACATAGAAACTTTTGGCACTCTCCAACACAGTTTTATCACCGCGTATATGTCCTGACAACCAATTGTCTACCCTCCCAATTTGTACTCCAGGCTTAGTTTTTTACTGTACAATGTTAAAATTAACAAATTAGCTAAGAACATTTTTAATGTTAAAAGGAAAACAAAATGATACACACCAACAAGTATTTCTTTTGGGCATAGGTACGACGCCCGAGACAATGGGTATACTTCAACTTTGAGCGGTTCTCAATATTTTTTAGTTTTTGTTGCCTCTTTTTCTCACCATTTTCCATATTTATAAATTTCTTCCATATTTCAGGGTCAACACCTTCAGGCTCAGCGCCATCATCCTGTCAATGAGATCGCAATGTATTTTTGAAAGTCCTGGATTTTTGGGACCATGTCTTCTCCACTAATGGGCGAGACACTTCTTGGGGAAGGTTAAGATCAAATTCTCGCCGTTGTCATTAAGCAAAATAAAAAAGAATTAACAGAATAATAAATAGCAAAAGAATAAAAATAGAAAAAGAAGAATCAAAAATGAAGAAATAAAGTATAAGATCATATTTACCATCAAAGCATTCCAAATATCATCTTTACATTTCTTTGGCACGTGACTCTAGTCCGAAAATTGAATCGGGCAATTAGCTCTCACAAAATCCCCGGTACGAGAACTCCACAGCTTTGCATTATCACCGACTATAGACCCGTCATCTTCAACAATGACTTTAATTTTTTCCATCGGGGTTTTGGCCATTAAGAAGAAAGGCTGTGATGAACCTGTACCTGATGACACCTTCCTAAATTTCAAAACAAAACAGTATACTTATTTAATTAATAGCATATAAGAACTAATGCATCATTTCTCCTTATTAACATATTACTAATCATGATATAAAGACAAAAATTATGACAAGAATAATTGAATTTAAAGGATCAGTCTAATACTAATAAAAAACATGTTAACAACGTATGCGAAAATGCCACTTGATTGAATTAAAAGTGTTATAATTCACCAACAAAAATACATTAACAACTAGTGAAAAAAATAATAGCTAGACTTTGTCATATTGCTTTAGCAGGTTCTCCAAGTGAGGTTCATCTTCAAGAGTAGATTGGAACACAGTTGGTATCTCCATCTCGTCTACTCGACTAGTTAATCTCTTCAGAGAATGTATAGTAACCCACCAATTAGGAGTGTTAAGATCCTTTGAGTAAAAGACTTAACTGGCATCAGAAGCGAGAATTGTTGGCTCATCAAACCCATTATTGGTACCCTTGAACTTATCAAAATTAACCATCACCAAATTGGAGTCTGGACAATGTTTACAACCATTGATCTTGTCCTCTACCCTCACCCAATCACAATAAAACACTACCTCCTTAAATAGCGTATAGTCCAACTCAATTATTTATCTGATAACTCCGTAATACATTGTCCAAGCATCTTTAAGATTTTTATCACTTTTCCTAGCCCTAAATTGAGTCCAAGTCTTCATGCAAACACCATTGTCTTGTGTCACAACAGTACTGTCATGATACTTAGGAGAGAATACAAATCCATTAGTGCGGTATTTTTTATATGTTTTAACCTTGTGTTTTGGCCCTTGTACTAACCGCCACAACATAACATTTGTCTCTATCTCTTCGAAAGTGACCAGCTGCGCAATAGAAATAAAAAAATAGCTATAATGTGAGTCTAGATAATAAAGAATATAACTTAATATACTAATAAAATCAAGCGCACCTTATCATATAACCACGGAATGAAAGAAGTTTGCATTTCTACTTCTGTTAATTGGCTCCCATTTCCTTTACCACGCCAAGTGGATTTTAGTAATGTTTTATACTCACTGCAATTTATTCACATAAGTTCGTGTATTAGTATTTAAATGTGAATTACAATAAATCCTTATTAAATTGCTCAAACCTCTGGAATTCTTCACGACCATCAACGTCAAGTCGAAATAGGACCAATCGACGTATTTGTTGAAACTGTTTAGGTTACAACATCACAATCTTATCATCTAACAACGATCCTTCATCATAAAACTCTCCGTCTTCATCTAGAAACGCTTCACGAGTACGTTTGTGGTTTCCGTCAAGAGAATTAGGCATGTACTCCATGCAATACCTAACAGATTCGGCAATAACATAGGACTCCACAATTGAACCTTTAATGTATTGCTTATTGCTGGGTATATCTTTAAAATCATGCATCTTCCTATTCGTGTGAATAAGAAAAAAGTATATGTGATATATTCAATAACAATGATCTATACGTTTGTGTTTGTGTTTGTGTTTGTGTTTGTGTTTGTGTAAATATAAAAAGTTTACCGTTCAAACGGATACATCCAATGTGTTCCTGTAGGACCACAAGCTAATGCTTCATCGGTTAAATGAACAGTAAGTTGGATACTAATATCAAAAAATGCTGGCGGAAAGTGTTTCTCCAATACACACAATGCCTCTACAACCATAAAATTGTTCCTTTGCATATCCTCGCGAATTAAGACTTTTGAGCACAATATTTTGAAAAATAAGCGTAACTGCTGAATAGATCTTCGCAAATCTTTGTATTTCGAAAATGCATGCTGAATTAATACTGGCAACAAATACTCCATAATAACGTGATAGTCATGTGACTTCATTGAGTTCAAACTAGGTGGGTTAAGGGTGACGATATTGCTTAGGTTGGACGATAAAGCTGGAAGGTAGCTTTAAGTCTTTCAAAAATTGACAAAACTGTCGTTTCTCTTCTTTATCCAATATAAATGATGCTTTCTGTTTTATCCCTTTCCCGGTTTGCTCATCTTCCCGCATCCATTGACCACTATGTATGCTCAAGTCTTTCATATCCTTCCGCGCATTTATTGTATCTTTAGTGTTCATTTTATCATCGAGGATTGTACTTATTAAATGCTCTGCAACATTCTTCTCGATGTGCATCACATCAAGAACATGTCAAATTTTATGAGTACTCCAATATTCCAAGTCAAATAAAATTGACCTTTTATACCATGCCTCCTTAACTTCAACATTACAATTCTCATTTGCATCACCCGCCTTTCGCTTCTTACTTGAAACTTTTGGAGACTTTCCCGGGGTATACTCGATGCAACGTAACTTCTTTAAAAGTGTGTCCTCATTCAACCAACGTAGAGGAGGTGTATACTCTATTGACCTAAGCCCCAAACTCCCACCTTTACGAAAAGGGTGATCCATGTCAAGGAAAATACGATAGTTTGTATAAACTATCTTACTATTGTGCATCAATCGGATGGATGGAGTATCGTCCCCACAAATGGGGCAAGCTTTATAACCATGTGTAACACACCCAGATAAATTCTCATATGCAGGGAAATCATGAATCCCCCACATTAACATAGCTTTCAATGTAAAAGGTTGCATCTCATACATGTCATGAGCCGGAGCATCTACTTCCCACAGTTCCTTCAACTCATCAACTAATGGTTGAAGAAAAACGTCGATGTCTTGACCCAAAGCCTTCGGACCAGGTATTAGCAAAGACAACATTTGAAACTCGCTCTTCATGCACAAAGAAGGTGAAAGATTATTCGGCATCGTGATAACATGCCAACAGCTATAACTGGCAGACTGAATGTCACGAGGATTAAACCCATCAGAAGCTATTGAGAGCCAAACATTGAGTCCTTCTTTAGCAAATTCAGGCCATTTTGACTTGAAACTCCTCAATTGGGAAGAATCACATGGATATCGCTGGTAATCCCATGAAGTGGTTGCCCTATGGTGCCATGTTATTTCTCTGGCTATCCACGGAATAGTATAAAATCTCACCAGCCTTGGAATCAGAGGGAAATGTCTCACCACCTTTTTAGGTTCTATGGAAATTCTTCCCCCTTTCCTCATAGTAACTGAATACCTTCATTCTCCACATTGGGGACATTCATCCGTATATTCATTCTCCTTCCAATATAAGACACAGTTATTGACGCATGCATGAATGTAATTAGCCTTCATCCCCAAGTATTTCATCATACTCTTCATCTATGGATATTTTTCTGGTAGTGTATTTGGGAGCCACCTTTTTAAGATAGACAAGAGTGCTGTGACACTATTTCCTGACCAACCAAATTATTTCTTTAAGTTGTGAAGTTCTACAGTTGAAGAAAGAGTTGTTTCAGGACCCTCGCATGAAGGATATAATTTCTCAACTGATAATCTCTTATATTCATTGTACTTATCATTTCGATATGATCTTCGTTGGAAATTACCGACTGATCGCATTCAACATCTACATAAGGTTCCCCATGCACTCCGTAACAAACATCAATAAGATTTTCTATCCCAACACCTTGTTCCTCGATGTTTTCTTCTACTATGTTCTCCTCAACTTGTTCTATCGGTAGGGGATCAATAGTGTTCACAGATGTATTTTCACCGTGAAAAAACCATACAGTATACAATTGATGCATACCGTTCCTCCACGGATGTCTCTCTACTTCTTTAAATTTCAGATTGCGACACTTTGAACATGGACAAGGTATCGTTGTCAACCCCTGATCAATGTTCTCTTTCGCAAATTTAATAAACTCTTCGATGCCCTTTAAATACAATAAGATGCCTTTTTTCTCTTCGGTCATCCAATCTTTGTCAACCGGTTGTGACATTCTATAAAACGAGATAAAACACGCATTAACAATAAGTTGCAATTATAATCTTCGGTAATGGTTGGTGTCTATTTATGGCAATTAATTATACCACGACTTATGCTAAATTCATAATTTCTAAATTCTAAACACACTTTTAAGAAAATTTGAGCATATTCATCATATCAAGTAACTAAAACACATAATTCTTCATGAATTCTATTTTCAACTAACTTGATCATTCATGGCGTTCCTTTTAATTTACCATAAACTTAAGATGTGTATCGCAATAAGTACATTAAGCAAAACTAAATATTAATCAACTTAAGATACAAAGATAAGAAAATGACCATCCTCGTAACGTCTCAACCTAAAATGGATACTTATCCTAAAGCCCATGTTTTTAACACCAAAATATGTATCAACAACTTTGTTTAATAAATACATACACAGTATAACTATTTGCATTTATAGACAAGTGTAATTCAAATAAAACAATCTCGGATACAATAGCACAAATGCACATAGTACGTTAACAACAAAGTCCTAAAATAAATCATACGAAACAACAGGAGGTTTTAAACTAAGATAGGAAGGAATTAGTCCAAATTAGCAAAATTCCAAACAACAACGAAATTAAATTAACTTAAACCATTAAATATGTCAAACCCTTAAAATAAATAGCAACAAATTAATTCAAACCATAATCCTAAATAAATAACAACAAATTGATACAAACCCTAAACAACAACAAAATAATCTAAGTAATTAAATTGGTCAAGTGGATGAAAGTGTGTAATATTTTTTTAAGGAAATATTACAGTTTTTATCTTCAATTTTAAAACTTAAACTTTATACCCTTATACTAATTTATTAATTTTTAAAATTCCTGGGGTGGGCACTTGATCCCCCAAGCTACCAAATAGCTCCGCCCCCGCGGACACGATTCAATGGAAATTGAATCACAACAGTTTAATGGTGTTTGTTCATGAACAAACATGAATGTGTCTATAAAAGAAAACGTATATTAAAAGAAGTCTAGAAATGTATTTATAGACACAATTTTTACTGTGTTCTCTCTTCCTCTATCTATTGAGTGTTACTGAGTTCAATCCGAGTGCACACTTTGAACCAAAAAATTAATATTGTTGTATTATGTCCCGAGAGAATTTCTATTTAATCAGTTGTGTACTTATGGTTGAAATTAAAAGGGCATAAATATTGCTAAAAAAAGTTTCGTAGAATTTGCTTTACGACATTTGGATTGATTACAATTTCGAGTCCTATTATTTGTAACATTTAAATCATTACGGTAATAGAAGCTAGAGAAAATTACCTGATTGAGAGACGAGAGAACCCGAGGTGTAACAGAGAGAGACGAGATAGAGGGAGGCAGGTGTGGGGTGGTATACAGAAAATCGACGTGAGAGAGTTGGAGAGTGGGATATCCCACTTTTCTTTTCTTTTTTAAATGACTTTTGCATATAGTTCTAATATATTTGTAATGGTTTTTTTCTATTAGGAACGGATTTTGTCCATTACAAATGTGTAACGGATAAAATCCGTTATAAATAGGGGGAAAATCCGTTAGAATTTTTCTCTTTTGGTGTAGTGAGTCCTCGACATGTTTCCACGCTTAGGCTTTTGCCTTTAGGCCCCCTTTTCTAACTTCTCCAGACGTCGTTGGAGCACCATATTATGTTCCTGTTAGTGCCTATTGGTGATATGTTCATCTCGGAGGCGCTTTTCATAATTGTCAATGATCCGCGAGATTTAATTAGATTGCTCAAGATCATCACTATCCACCGTTTTCTCCTCCTGAGAAAGATAATGTGCATCAGAGGATTGGTAATAATTACTAATCTCAGATCTAATCCTCTCGGACGAAATAAATGACTGGTGATCCTCCTAGTGATCATGACTATCATAGTCTAAGGGGTAACCCTCCTGGTCTCATAAACCTTATTGTTGACAACCCTCCTGGTCATCGAGATTTTAGTGATCTCAGTTGGGTGAGTGAGACATCTCATAAGATTGGTTAGTGGCAAAGAATTCAGATTCCCACAGATGATGCCAATTGTAGGTGGTAATTTTCTATAAGTGATGATATATGTGGGAGACCATTTAGTACAGTCCATGAAAGTAGCCAACCAGCCTAAATGGATTAACACGATGCCCGGACCAAATCATGATTTAATTTTCACACGAGTATTTTAGTGGTATAAGAACACTTGCGGATATGGTCAAATCAAATATCAAGAATCTACGATTAGATATTCAAGTACCTCTTGGCATATCCACGTGTTATTTTGAGTTTCTTAAGCAACTCAAACTCTATGATGACAGACTTATAAATTGTACACCCTGACCCGGGGGCAAAGGGATTGTAACTTGAGACTTTGAAAGACACTTAATAAGAACAGTAACCTCTCCGTGGACGTAGGCATATTGTCGAACCACGTACATCGTTGTGTTGTGATCTTTTACTTTCTGTCTTTGTGATCATTTTTGCGGATTTCTGTATTATGATATTTTTTGTACTCACAATTGGCGCTGTCTGTGGGACGCAATTTTTATTCCTACGTAAACATTCACTAACAGAAAGCCCGTGATGTCTCACCATAGTAGCAACATCCCTCAAGTTGGCGACGTCCAATAAGACCTATTTCCTCCTAGGGTCAGGTCTGAGATTCTCCAGCATACAAACCCAAGGTTCCGCCAGGATAAGCAACCCTATGACAAAAGCTAGGGGCCAATGAGATCTACCCAGATATCTAAGTTGGTTGACGCTTAAAAAGCCAGACTTCACGAACAAGAGGAGGTTGCGCGGCTCCAGGTAGAATAAAATGCTCGCCTATAGAGGTGACTCTAAAGTATGGAGAGATATATTTAAAGGGCTAATGGAAAACATCGTAATAAGACTTGTAGTCCTCATGAAAACAACACTCGTAGTCGAGGGAGGATCTCTGGGAGTGACTAGGAGAGAATCGAACGTGACAGGTCAGAGCATGGACGATCAGAGCATGGCCAGCTAGAAAGATGTCATGGAAGCAATGATCGGTAGAACGAGGACATAAGGATTCTGGTCCGTAAGGAGATGGACCAACATCCAGCCCACCGAGGAGCCAAATCCACTAGAGAGCTAGCCAGAAGAGCTCTTAACACTCAGATGAAATCCTCTTTTCCAAGGACGATCGAAGAAGAGAAGCCCCCGAAGAAGTTCCTTATCCCCAGGTTCAAAATCTACGATGGTAAAACAAACCCCGTAGACCATGTTAGGCAATACCAACAAGCAATGACATTATGGAGACATAATGACGCACTAATGTGGCGAATCATCCCTTCTAGCCTACAAGATGTAGCGCAGAAGTGGTTTGAAAGGCCACCCCATAGGTCGATCAGAAACTTTGCATCTCTGGTAGAGGCTTTCACTGCTCGTTTCATAACCAGCATCTCCCATTCCAAGCGGATGGATGCACAACTTACGATGAAGAAGAAGTCACATGAGAACCTCCGGGATAATGCCAAGAGTTATTAGGAAGTTTTTAATAAGATCGAGGATTGCTTAGAGAAGGTTATCGTAGCATCCTTCAAAATTTGTCTGTCGACCACATCTTTGTTTCACTAGTCCCTTACTACGAAGGAGGCCAGCACCATCGAAGATCTTATGGCTTGAATTGAGAAGTACGCCAAGGTGAAAGATATGTCTCATCTTAATGGAGGGGACAGCGATCGAGAAAAGGCAGAAAATGGAAGAAATAAGAATGATACCCAGAAGAAGGAAAATAAGAATGGAGGCAAGAATGGCTCTAAGAATGTAAACGACGTCGATCCCTCCAAGGCGTTCCAAGCTGTTAACACAGTCTTCAAGGAACCCATTTACAAAATTCTGAGAAAAATCAAAGACAAGCCATTTATTAAATGGCCCAAAAATATGGGTGGCGACTAGACCAAAAGAAACAACGCGCTGAGATGCACATTCCATAAGGAGGGAGGCCATAGAACCGAGAATTTCAAGGCTCTGAAGTCATATCTAGAAGAGTTAGCCCAAGCAGGACACCTCAATGAGTACATCAAGAATAAAGTTGAAAAGATCGCAGCTAATTGCGACCAGAAGCCAGATAACATCCTCGACGAGGATACAGGGCATCAGTTCGCAGTCATCCATGGGGCATCAGACCTCAAGCATATCCAAGGGTATGCCGTTCGAATCGAACTCAAGATAGAGGCTTCTAACAAAACCATGCTCGATCGACTAAGGAAACGATTAGAAGGGGCCAAGGGTGCCTAGGTGGATGAGATTATCACACCACCCCTAGGAGTCTAATCGGGGAGACACCATACGCGCTCGCTTATGGGATGGAGGTTGTCATCCCACTGGAGGTAGGTCTCCCCACCATGAGAAGTACTTTGGTCGACCAAGACCTTAACGATGATGCATTACGCACTGAACTTGACTTAGCAGACGAGCAAAGAGAGCAGGCCATGATCAAATTGGTTTCATATCAACAGCAACTGGCTAGGCAATACAGCAAGAAAGTCAATTCAAGGAAGTTTCTGATAGGAGATTACGTCCTAAGAAAAGTCCTCAACAGTGCCGTAAAACCATCAGATGGTAAACTGGGGCCAAATCGGGAAAAACCCTTGAGGGTAATCAGAGACGACCTTCAAGGAGCATATCACCTGAAAACGCTGCAGGGCAGGGAGATACCAAGAGTATGGAATGCAACCGATCTCAAGAAACTTTTAAATCTTCTTTATCTTTACTAGCACATTTAGTTTAAGCAAATTTTTATTTTCAAACTTATGTTGCTCAGACAGTATTCAATGAATTAAGGCCGAATTTGCCCCTTCACTTTTATATTTTGCATTAGTTGTTTAACTCTTATTGGTAACATCTCATTAATACGCATGTTTTCCAAACGATATCTCCTTCGTGCTTGGCTAAACTCCTAATATTACGTCAAGTTGTTCAACTTGTTTTCAAATCAAAGAACTTAACATGCCGAGCAGGGTTTGTAACAATTATAACAAGTCAGTATACTCGTTTCAATTACTACAACATCCCTCGGGTTCTTATTATAAACACAAGGGACCTCATGGGTTACCTACAGGGATCCTTAGACAGAAAAGCCAACTGAGGTTGGTCGCCAACTTTGTTGGTCGTAAAAAACCTTCTCGAGTGAATGGCCCAATTGTCATGTACATTCTCACTATCATCTTACTTATGCGTAAGGAAGTGTGAGACGACATAACCTAAAAGGTAAAAGTATATGGAATGACACTACCAAGGCATGTTGGACGGGGATAATGTTCAAAGCAACATATGACTAATGTTATCTTTTAAATACCATTTAGTCAGCTAAAGAGCTCAGAATGATACAATCCAAAAAGTAATAAAGGACCCAAAGTGGTCGATCAAATATCGTACAGTGAATCACTACTTCTTGGTCTATAGAGTATGCATGTTTAGTCAGCACAGGCTTAATACATCAGAAATTAGTAAAAGCACTTTTCATTAACTTATATGGAAAGTCACATTTGCATCAAAACCAGAATATACAAAAGATCTACAATGGCCCAGGATGGCTAGCAAGGTAGTCTGCGACACGCACACTCCGACCATTATCTAGGTGAGGCACAAATTCTTCTTCTGCATCTTGTAAGTAATGTTCCAGAAGCTGATCGGGAATAGCATCTATTGGGATCCACCGGTCATCCCTCAAAAAGGGATTATGGAGGTAATCCGGGCAATCAATCTGATATTTATACCACAGGTTAGACTCCTTAGGCGTCTTTAATTCCCTACGGGAACTAAGCCACCCTCGGGCAAAGGCAAGGTCTTCTGCCTCCTTCAACTTTTTTGGGGCATCAGTCTAACCCTGATCATAACCATCTGACCAGACCTGTCGGGGACCCCTTCGGAATAAGTTCCTCATCCTTGTCACATCTTTCTGAAGTCCGACAGTAATCACATAGGCCCATTGAACATCTCATTTGAGCTCAGCGACCTCCCTTTACAAATCTTGGGTCTCAGGTCGAACTACCCCCATAGACAATGAAGAGGATACTCGCAGTACAAGAGAAGACCCTGATGGGATGTTCTCTTTCAGTCGAGCAATCTCTTTCTTCAGATTATCGTTCTCTTTCCGGACCAGCTCACTCACTTGATTCACCTCGCTGGCATCTAGAAGTTTGGCCTTCAAATCATTCACTTCATCTTGAACAGAGGCCAAAATCTCCTTCATCTCTTGGAGATCATCTTTTAGTTTGGCGACCAGTTCAGATTGTCCTTGCATTGCTAATTTCTTGCCCTCAAAGATTTACAAATCTTTATAAAAGCTTTGCGAGATTTCAAACTGATGTTCGGACCAAGGATCCACCCTAAATGGGAACCAGTCGGGATATATTCATCTAGATCAATGGTCTAGAATCATCAAAACGAGTAAAAGTTAGGAAATACGAACAAAGACACCAGTGGATATAAAATAAGAACATTTTTTTCATTCACTTAAAGGGTCGCCTAGGCCAATACAGCGAGCTCCAAGGGAGAGGTACAGATCGTCAAAACCAAAAAAAAAATTAAAGAACTTATAAAAGGAAAGAAGTTAAGCTCCTGGTCTCTGAGTCATACTCTGTCACCTGATGTTCTTCCACCACGACCTTCCCTTTATCAGCAGCTGCAAAACTTTGATTAGCGTTGATTTCACCCTCGGTAGGGATAATCTTTATGCCAACAGGACAACCAGTGTCACCTTCTTCATCTTCTTCATAGGGATCAGGGACAGGGGAATGAAGACTCAAGATATCGGATTCAACCGGAGTTCCGGTTACCTTCAAGGCTTGGTCCCAACCCTTTTTAAGGTAAACTTACAACCATAGGCGAGTTACCCTTATGCATCATCGTAGGCTATGTTAAAGCCTTCACGGTAGCTGGCGTCCTTTTCCTCAGCAATATCACCCTCCAGCTTGCTGACCTTGGCTAACAAGCCCTGATTCTCCTCGATGAGTTTGTCCTTCTCAGCAACCACCTTCTTCTAAAACTCGTCAAGCTCATCAAAGGCCTTAGACATCTTTCCCTTCTCTTGCTCCAAGGTCTGGAAAGCTTCAGCAAAGGCTTTCTTCTCATCCTTCATAGCATCTTTCAACTCCTGCTCCTTCCTGAACTTATCAGCATGATCACCCATAAGAGTTGTAAAATTAGATAATAACTGCACGAAGAAAAGCCAAACCACATGATTAGCTTGAAGAAAGGGAAAACGGGAGAAAAAAATAGTTTGAGCATAAAGTATACCAAGGACATCCCCTGAACAGTCTTTAGGGCAAGCTAGGATGACCCCAACCTCGAAGAGTGCTCGCAATCAACAACGAGCATTGCCCTTTTCAGCAATTCAGGGGCAAGGTGGGGGGCATCACCCACACTAACCCCCTTAGTAGTAGCGACGGGATCCAACCTTCTCTTGGCCTCCCTCCTCTCTTCTTTTATCTTTTTCTCCTCTTCCTTCTCTCTCTCTCTCTCTCTCTCTCTCTCTCTCTCTCTCTCTCTTCTTCTCTTCCATCTCCTTCTCTTTCTCCTTTTTCCCTTAACCAGCAGGTCATAACTGCTAAACCTCGGGGATCCAGTACCAGGAGCCTTTAGCGACTTCAGCCGATCGGATAATACGGCCTGATCGTCGTCATCATCAAGAAGCTTCAAATTCCTCCTTTTTAACAGAGGGTCCATATCTTCCTCTTCTTCTTCCTCTTCTCCTCCCTATCCTCCTCTTCCCTCTTCGTCCTCTTTTAAACTTTCTTCCTCCTCCTCTATCACTATGTGATCAGAAAGGCCTACCTCAGGAGTTATTAAAGTTGGGACTCTATCAATCAGGCAAGCAATAAAGCTAGTACTTGTATTCTTGTACTCCAACATAAAGGCCATCGACCTCGGATGCTCACTGTCTGCCAACCTCTCCTTAACGCTTCAAGCTCGTCAGTTTTAATTTCACTGATATCAAGTTCCTGATTTTGGCATAAGATGCAAAAACAAGGGAGGAAAAATATCAGCTAAAAGAACAGGGACAAAAGAGCAAGAAGTCAACAGGCAAGAACGAAAAGAAAAGAAGAAGCGACCTATTTCGGCCTCTCCATAATCAAAAATCACAGGGCCCCGTTTTCTATCACCCGCAGAAGCAGGAGGGAGCTTCCAGTTCCTAGCAATAAAACCATGTTCCCAATAATCCTTATAGGAATCCGGAAGATTCACTACTAATACTTGCTCTGCCTTTCTGGTCTTCAAATACAATAAACCTTCTTTGGTTCGCGACCACACGTAGCAGTAGCATAGCTCGGCAAGACCTAATTTTATTCCATAGATGGTGTTTATTCTATGGACTCCATTGACTATCTTCCAAACATTTGGGGCACACTGAGCGGGCACAATTTCGAAGTATATGAAGAACCTCAGAAACAAATCGTTTGGGTGAAATGTTAAACCCCCCTGAGTTATCAAGAGGGTGTGGATCCATTCCCCCCCCCCCCTCAACATCACAAACATCCCGTGGAAGAGGGGTACATCGATAACTACCCAGTCAGGAATACGGTATCGTTGCCTATATTCTTCTATTGATTTATTATCCAGTATCGCCATGATTAAACAGGGAAGAAAACCCCTAATGACAACTACGAAACAAATTCCAAAGAAAAAGCTTAGAGAAGGAAGAGTTAAACTTACAAGAATCAGTGACGCTTTGGAGAAGAAGAGCAACTTTGATTTTGAAGGAGATAGCAAGGAAGGGAGCTTAGAGACGAAGTGTGTGTAAAAGACGACTAGGATTAATGAACAGACGGTTGAGTTTGCACCTGAACTGGTTTCAAAAATCTCTAATGATGAGCTACTCTTCCTTAGGAAGGTTTTAGCGCTTCGGTTTCTCCAAGATAACCAGCGTACCCTTCATCTCTCATAAAAATCATAAGTATTCCGTCTTTAAGTATCACCTTAGGCCTTAGGCCTTGCGCCTGTTTAAAATCTGTTGGCCCATAATTACTAGCCCGAAGATTTTAGAGGCAATTGTGGAAGCCCATTTAGTACAGTCCATGAAAGTAGCCGACCAATCCAGATGGATTAACAAGCTGCCCGACCCAAATCATGACTTAATTTCGACAATTTTAGTGGTATAAGAACACTTACGGATATGGTCAAATCAACTATTAATAATCCCGGATGAGATATTCAGGTACCTCTTGGCATATCCACGTGTTATTTTGAGTTCCTTAAGCATCTCAAACTCTATGGTGACAGACCTATACATTGTACACCCTGACCCGAGGCAAAGGGATTGTAACTTGAGACTTTGAGAGACTTAATAAGAACAGTAACCTCTCCATGGACGTAGGCAAATTGTCGAACCACATACATCGTTGTGTTGTGATCTTTTACTTTCTGTCTTTATGGTTGTTTTCGTGAATTCCTATATTGTGATATTTTATGTACTCACAATATCCAATGAATACAAACCAAACAGGAGTAAATATAACAAGAAGTAAATGAAATCACACATACTACACAGGATGTACATGGTTAGGCAACATGCCTATGTTTACGAGGTTTAGGGTTAGCTCTTTATTGCATCGGAGAACTGGTCGGTAAAATTCTAGTACTGCTCGATGTTACAATATCACATACCCCTCCCCACCTCCCACTCCCCCCAAGGGGGAATGGATTTACATTTATAAAGAAGCTTAGGAGAGTGATAAGCTTCGTCAATAGCTATCCATGAGAATTCAGACCTACATTTATCATAACCGGTTGTTCCAAGCCATTGACACGAGGAAGTCTTTCATGACTTAAACAATTCGTTGATTCCGGGCGCATGTGGCTTGAGTGCATGTGCTGAGTACGTACAAATGTAATTTTGGACCCCACACTCACAAAGCTTCAAAGCTTTGATAATTAAACAAAATCAAACCATAAACTCATCATCACTCAAATCTATAACCAACTATGTTCCAGGTCTATTAGATGAATCTCTCATTCATGTCCTTTCTATGAAATCAGTTAATAAGTAAAACCCCTTCTTCTTTAACAAGCTGATAGCATACACTTTGCCTAGTAAATATTCATATAAATATCATCATTTGATCAACATCTTCATTTGTCATCCACTAACAAAATACATTAAAAGTTTCATGCCCAAAAAAATGGTGAACCGGAGAAGTTTCCATTCCGACCTTCTATTATTTATTTGTATTTGGATTTATTCTATTTGTTTCTCTTCCTATATATAACAGCTTAGTTTAGTTGGTACCATCTCATTCTAGTGAAAAATATGAGTAGGTTATGCCATGCAAAAAACTATTGTTATTGTAAATGGGAAGTTAAGATAAGGAGACAATAAGTATTGACATGATTTTTATTTTGAAATTTCAAAAGATTTTACACTGCAAATTCAAACTGAGAAAAAATATTAGTGCATTTGACTCTGCAAATTTAATTTTGTAGTGAAATATTTTGCAGAAAAATATTTGTAAATTTAAATTTACAGTTCACAAGTTTCAGGATTGGCGAGAAGGTACGATGTCAAATGATGAAACAAAATTTGTGGCGTTTGAGAAATTAAAAAATCAGTTAAGTTTTTCGTATTTCTTAGATTGCAAATTTATATTTCCTGTTTCTTTACCGAAGCATAAGCGGCCGAAAGCCCTATGATGACCAAAGGCAAAAAAAATCGACAATCGAAGGCGCAAAGATCTAGTGATTGGAAGACAAAATATAAGGGATAATTAGTATTTATTAAAAATAAATTCAACTTACAAAAAATAAGAATTATTTTCACAAAAAAAAAAATCTCGTGTGTCCCTTTTTCATAATCAACATTATTACATGTCCTAAAAATGCATAATTTTTTTTTTTAAGGACAAAAATTGGTACCATTTTTATAAAAGAAAAATTAAAATGTCTTAAAATCATAATAGAAACCATATTTATAAAAGAACAGTTGATTGTACTAAAATCATAATAAGAACCATTTTTATAACAAAAAAGTTGATTGTCCTAAAACCATAATAGAGACATTTTTTAGTTAAGAGTAAAATTGGTATTTTTGAAAATATAAAGTTGAATGTCCTATATTCATAACCAACATTATTTAAAATCCTAAAAGTACATAATCTAATATCTAATTTGCCATCATTATTGGGAATTAGAGAATAATCAGATTAATTGGATGTTGTTAATTAGGTAAAGTAGTTAGTTTGTTTTGAAGAATGATAATAGAATAGATTAGCTAGATATGTAATGGTACCACGAGAACATGCCACAATATAGTAGAATGTGCTAACTATAGGTTCATCTTGTGCATATATTCCAACTCTATTAGAAAATCAATCAGTTTAATCAACGAAATATGTTAACGAGCATAAGAGGACCTTATTTGTGTGGGACACTTCAAAATCGCAAGTTAAGGTGAGGACAAAGGCTACATAATTTTTTCGAAGGGGGGAACCTATAAAAGAAGGAGAAATTACTCTTAGATCCCTCACAAACAAATTTTAAACACTAAAGAAATTTTGACAAAATTTAAACAATTAAGTCCACTAATTCTCTTCTTGTAAAGTTCACGCTAGTGACATAACAAATGGACCTACTACTAAATTGTCCTTAAAGATTTAAAAATTGTTTCCAATGAACCTAATTGTAAATTGCCGTAAAAACAATAGCAAAAGATAAATATTTGCTCGACTTTTAGCTTAATAAAAGGGCGTTTTAAAAGCACCCCAAAATTTTCTCCCAAATTCACGAACACCACAAACTAACCAAAATCTTATTCTACACACTAACAAAGGGGCACCCCGTGGTCAAATGGTATATAAACCCTCATTTTTCATTCCAGTCTTTTTTTTATCTCTCTGACCTTTTAAAATCTAACCCTATATATCACCGTCGCCGCCATCACCACCACCACCACCATGCTTCCCACCGTTGCCTCCACTTCTAGTTCTCTATAAACTTCTCATTCTCTTTCTAACACTAAAAACAGCACAATCTCACCGCGGTGAGAAGTCACCATGACAATCCCCCACCCACGTTGGGAAGCCACCGTGTGTTGTACAAATTCTAAATTTTTTAAATTTGTGCACATTTGGTGCGAAGCCAGCTAATGCAAGGGGGTACATCCGGTTGTACATCCCAATCTGTTATATTCTTCTGAACAATTACAAGAACTCTGATTGTTGACCTTCCTGATAATTTATGAAACCATCCATAATTTCACATGCTTCAATTTATCGACTAGTAAAAGTACCAATATTTATTCAATGACCGGTTCCTACCACCCACCTTAAAAAAAAGGGCGATGCTACTAACAAACACT